>VMDO01003947.1:12227-84462 GCA_007922755.1 Pedetes capensis
ACAACAGGGGAAACACTATTGTCAGTGCTTCTCTGCTGTTCATAGGGTTTTCAATGGCAGATTGATTTTTGGGAGGGGGTTGCCAGGTCCTTCTCCCAAGCCTACAGCTTCTGGTGTTCCCAGGTGGTCTCCCATCCAGGTACTAACCAGGCCTGACCCTGCTTAGCTTCCGAGATCTGACTGGATCAGATGCCACAGGTCTACGGTTGCAGGCAGTACTAAATATAATGGGTACTATATTCTCTTTTAAAAGTTATTTTTTCTTGGTGATGTCTGATCTCAAGTAAGCT
The DNA here is from genome assembly GCA_007922755.1 of Pedetes capensis. Classification (NCBI taxonomy): domain Eukaryota; kingdom Metazoa; phylum Chordata; class Mammalia; order Rodentia; family Pedetidae; genus Pedetes; species Pedetes capensis. The sequence goes on from VMDO01003947.1 coordinate 12,518, forward strand.
AACATTTTAAAAGGAAACACAACAAATGCCACTCATGCAAATTGTCAGCTGTGATTGTTTTTAGATACAATATGGTTTCAGTGCTCCCTAGATATATAGGGAGGCCTGCAGCTGTAGCCCTGTGTCATCCGATCCCGTCAGATCTCGGAAGCTAAGCAGGGTCGGGCCTGGTTAGTACCTGGATGGGAGACCACCTGGGAACACCAGAAGCTGTAGGCTTGGGAGAAGGACCTGGCAACCCCCTCCCAAAAATCAATCTGCCATTGAAAACCCTAGGAACAGCAGAGAAGCACTGGCAATAGTGTTTCCCCTGTTGTACAGAGGGTTGATATGAGTCGGATACCGACTAGACAGCACCTAACAACAACAAGATATATAGGGAGGGGCTGTGGTCTTTGTGTTGTGGCTGTTGATGATCTCTCTCACTGCTTTGGGATGAACTTTGGTAGAACAATTCGAAACCCTGTGTTAAAATAGCAGTGTTGTAGACCCACTCAGAATTTTTGCTTTTCCTGCTTCCAAATGTTTCAGGAAATTACATTTGTACACTGAATACACTGAATACACTGAAAGAATTGAGTTGCTTGTGATAAGAACCCTGTATACCCATTCAAAAAGACTTGATGTTTTATTGTTACCACCCAAGAAGCAATGGCACCCTGGTAGAGAAAACATATTCTCTTCACTTAATAGTCATCAGATAGTATTTTGTCACTTTAATTCTGACAATGTACATATAACACAACTATAAAGTGGAGAGTAGAGAATATGGAAAGTTGAATAAGCTCACCTATTAAGTAAAAGCCTACTTTAGATACTAGGAGAGAGAAAAAGATGATTGGCGAATTTAAATATCACTCCAATAGAATCCCATGGGTACTAATGATATTCTTGGTCCCTTTAAAAATGGTAACCAGTAGATAAAAAATACAAATGTTCAGCATCAAAATAAATTTATGAAATCCCCTCCCATAGTGAAAGAATTTATATGACTTATAAATGAAAAGACTCTGATATTAACAAAGCATAATCCAACTCTGCACAGCCTAACACAGTTGAAAGTAAAAGAAGTGGTCACATACTTGTCACCTGGAAAGACAAAACTTAGACAAAGGAGGATACTATATTATGCTGAAGATCATACTTCCCAATCAACATAACCATTATCATCTAAGCCAGTTCCAAACACAGCTCTTACAAAGCAGAAACTACACACGGTTGTAAGAAAAAGTACAATAATAGGCTTGTTTTTACCTCTCGGTCCAAAATAGATCCAGGTAGACAAAAAATTGGTTATGTATCAAATTCTGAGCCTTCCATGTTAGAAAGTCTACCTTCTTTCTGGTCACATAGGGAGTATTAATTATAGGTAAGCATCACCAGAAAAAATACAGATAGCATTATGTCATCTCAATGGACTATAAGAAATTAGTTTTTTAAAAGGGTCCTTCACCTGGAAGGTTAAAATATGCTATTAACCAGATTAATCTAGACCATTGGCAAATAAGTTATTGAACTCACATATTCATCAGTAATAGGTGTTGTTGTTGTTAGGTGCCGTTGAGTCGGTATCTGACTCATAGCAACCCTGTGTATAACAGGTGAAACACTATTGTCAGTGCTTCTCTGCTGTTCATAGAGTTTTCAATGGCGGATTGATTTTCTGGGAGTAGGTTGCCAGGTCCTTCTCCCAAGCCTATAGCACCTGATGTTCCCAGATGGTCTCCCAACCAAGTACTAACCAGGCCTGACCCTGCTTAGCTTCCAAGATCTGACGGGATTGGATGCCACAGGGCTATGGCTGCAGGCAGTAATAGGTGAGGGTGACGGTAATAGATAAGACTGAGGTTAAACATGTTCAGCTTTTTCAATAAATCTTAGTTCCTACTCAAACTATTCTTATAACTTAGTAGTAAGACAACCATTAAAAACAGGCAAAAATTTTGAATAAATCTTTTTACAAATGCACAGTATCATTAGGGAAAAGGCAAATCAAAATCATGAGACACCACGTCACGCCTGCCAAGATGGCCATAGAATCAAAAAGTTAGAAAATAAGTGTTGGCAAATATGTACAGGAATTGGAACCTCCTTGTATTGCTGGTAGTAAAGTAAAATGGATGGTTATTGTATATACTCATGTTCATATAAAAAGTATACAGAAATAGCAGCATTGATAATGGCCTCAAAGTGGAAAAACTCTAAAGTGATGAATGGATGAATAAAATGTAGTGTAGCTATACAATGGATCATTATTGGCCATAAGTGGAATACTGAGACATACAAAAAACATGGACAAATCCTGGAAATGTGCTAAGTGAAAACAGGTAGACAGGGTGTGGTGGTTCATGCCTATGATCCCAGCACTTGGTAAGCAGGAGTTCGAGGCCAGCCTGAGTTCCTTAGCGAGACCCTGCCTCAAAACAAATAAACAAACAAAAAGCTAACCAAATAGCTGACATAAAAAACCCACATATTATGTGATTCAATTTTATGAAATATCCAAAATGGCCATAACCATAAGAGAAGAAAGACTACTGGTTGCCAGAGGGTGGGAGATGCCTGCTAATGGATATAAGATTTCTTTTCTTTTCTTTCTTTTTTTTGGAGACAAGGTCTTGCTGTGTAGCCCAGACTAGCTTCATACTCACAATTCTGCCTCAACCTCCAGAGTATTGAGATTACAAGTGAGCACTACCATGCTTGGCTAGGATTTCTTTATTGATAAAAACATAAACTAAGTATGCCAGGCATAGTGGCAAATGCATGTAAATCCCAGCACTCAGGAGGTTGAAGCAGGAAGATCATGAGTTTGAGGCTGGCCTGGGTTACATAATGAGATGCTGTTTCAAAACCTAAAAAAGTTGCAAATAGTGTAGGTGGTATAACTCAGATATACCAAGTATCACTAAAATGCACAGTTAAGAGTTTTATGGTATGTAAGTATGTTGTTGTTGTTAGGTGCCGTCGAGTCGGTATCCAACTCATAGCGACCCTCTGTACAACAGGGGAAACACTATTGTCAGTGCTTCTCTGCTGTTCATAGGGTTTTCAATGGCAGATTGATTTTTGGGAGGGGGTTGCCAGGTCCTTCTCCCAAGCCTACAGCTTCTGGCGTTCCCAAGCAGTCTCCCATCCAGGTACTAACCAGGCCTGACCCTGCTTAGCTTCCGAGATCTGACGCCACAGGGCTACCGCTGCAGGCATGTAAGTATAAAGGGAATATTTACAGAAAGCATGGGTACCGTCTGTGGGCCTGAGGGAAGCTGGGACTATCCAAACCCTTCAGGGTCTCTCAGAGCAGAACACAGCCTCAAGGAGTGGTGAGCTGACTCACTGGCGCCCGGGTCTGTGAGGGGCAGGATAAAACATCTGGAGAGACTTTAACCAACTGCTCCAATCAGATAAAATGCCAGTGTCAGCTACACCACTGAGCATAGCCTTCACTTTGTTTTCTATTCTCCCTCTGGAGATCTTGCTGTAGGACCTAGGGAGCCAGCTGGCAAAGCAGGTGTGGAGTTTTGGTATTTTGGCCTCAGCATGCACAATTTGCAGCATCATGAAAAGCAGTAGCTTAATGGGGTTAAGCAGCACTTAGAATCACCTCTGTAATCCAATGCCCATTGAGGTTCTTAAAAAATTAATAAAAACCCTACTACAAACAATGAAATTATTAAGCAGCAAGTAAAAAAAATCAAAGAATCAGTAACCTTTCTGTGTGAGTGTATACAAAAGCAGTTAAAAGGTATAATTGAAGACTTAATTTATAATGAAAGAATTATAACAAAACCCTAGATGTAAATATGCAAAATTTATTAAACCCACATAAAGAAAACTATAAAACATCCCTGGACGGGAAGAATTTATGTCAGCAGATTATCAGTTATTCCAGTTTATAAGTTTAAACACATATTTTCCTACAGATACAGAAGGTGATTATTAGGTTCCATTTGAAAGAACAAACGAGAACAGCAAAAATAACTACAAAAGAACAAGGAGGAAGGTTGCTAATTCTACCAGATATTAGATTATGTCCTAAAGTCTCCATAAATAAAAGTATTCACACATGAATAGATCAGTGGAAAATAATGCTTAAAGATACCACTTTAAATCAGTGGCATTCTGACAACAGCCATGTAGAAAAGGATAAAATTGGATCTATCCCCAATATTCCACATATGTTGATTGCAAATGGTTCAGAAATAAAAGGTTTTTTTTTGTTGTTCTTCTAAGTCCCAGAATGCAATATATGTGAGGAAAACATTCCTAACCAGAATTGAAGGGAAAAATGGATGAAGTGTTAATAATGAAATTTTCCTAAGAGAAAGACCCCTAATTTTTAAAAAATGGACAAAAAACATGAAGTCAGTTCATACGAAAAAGAAAAGCAAATGGCTTGAACATGGAAAAAAATGTTACATACATGCTATATTATTGCTCACCTAGGGAGTGATGACTGCAGCTGTAGCACTGTGGCGTCTGATCCTGTCAGATCTCGGAAGCTAAGCAGGGTCGGGCCTGATTAGTACCTGGATGGGAGACCTCCTGGGAACAACAGATGCTGTAGGCTTGGGAGATGGACCCGACGACCCACTCCCAAAAAATCAATCCACCATTGAAAACCCTATGAATAGCAGAGAAGCACTGACAATAATGTTTTGCCTGTTGTACGTAGGGTCGCTATGAGTCAGATACTGACTCCATGGCACCTAACAACAAGAGATTTAGCATATTCTGTTGGTGACATGATGGGGAAAAACACATTCTCATGATCACTGCCAGGAAGAATAAGAAACAGTAGAATTCCTGTGGAATCCACAAGCAAGAGATTCTTATTGGACCACTCCAGTAGATCTACCTAATGACAGAATGAATCACAAATCTGAAATTTCAGCTGTGTTAGTGAGCTGTAGGCATTATAGATTAAAGCAAATAGGAGGCACACAGCTTTCCAAAGCACTACAAATACAGATATGAAAGCAGTGAAGCAAAAAAACCAGTCATTTTGTTTTGTTTAGAGACAGCGTCTCACTACATAGCCCAGCCAGGCCTCAAACTCACACTTCAGCCTCAACCAGGAATTACAGGTATGTGCCACTATATCTGGCTCAGAAACTTCAGTCTTTATGTGCGTAAAAGCAGAGAGTTTTGCAAGAACACAGTATTTAAACAATAGTAGTGTTTTTTTTTTCCCTTCAATCTTATACCCTCTATTATCTAGTCCTGAAGGCCAAGTCCTATAATCTCTAGTTCTCTGTCTTCTGACTTTTCTGTATGCTAGGAACTTTTGCTGAGTTATTCCTAAGGTTCTTTCCCCCCTCATCTTTAGCCAGACTTATCTTCACTACCACTCTTCCCATCTCTGTGTCTGAATTTTTGATAGGGTCCTGTTCTCCGATGTAGTGCTGAAAAGGAACCAGATAAAGTATCACAAGCTTTTAATACTGTTCTAGGTAATTTGTACTTGAAGAAGCACAATCTGATCTTAATACTTATCTATACTGGTAGAATTTCAACTGTTGTGGTGGAAGATTTTGGAATTGAGTGGTATAGGCATGGCAAGAATGCCAGTTAAGCCACAAAAGACACCTTGACAATAGAGTTTTTATACTCAGTTAATTTTAATAATCCTAACTTCCCTTTTCTATAACCCTATAATTCATGTCTTTTTTTTTAGATGGCTATTCATATGAAAAGGAAGCAATGGAAAATTGGATCAGCAAAAAGAAACGTACAAGTCCCATGACAAATCTTGTCCTTCCTTCACTGGTTCTTACACCAAACAGGACTCTGAAAATGGCTATCAACCGATGGCTAGAGACACAACAAAAATAAAATTGTTTATATATTTTTCAGTGATCTCATTTGAATGATTCAAAGATAAATACTAAGCAAGTATTAAAGGCAAAACAAGAAAAACAAACATTAGAAAAATTTTCCATTTCATTCTTTAAAACATATAGACTTAACTGTACATTTAATCTTATTTCTATTTTTACTATAAAGACAAAAGCCTTCCTTGTACTAGTGAAGAAAAACCATAGAGAGGCAAGGTGTGGTGGTGCATGCCTGTAATCCCAGTGATTTGGGAGGGAAGAGGATTGACAAGTTCAGTGGAGGTGCAGCTCAGTGGTAGAGTGCTTGTAAAGTATGTGCAAGGTCCTGGATTCAAGTACTCCAAGTTCTAGAGAAGGGCCTGGCAATCCACTCCCAAGGCAATCCCGAAATAGCCATTGAAAACCCTATGAGGGTCGCTATGAGTTGGATACCTACTCGACGGCACCAAACAACAACAACATGTATTTTTTTCTTTCCCCCCATGGGGCTGGGGTTTAGCACAGTTGCTAGAGTTCTGCGCTGCACTTTGAGGATATGGATTCAACCCCTAGCACCAAAAAATGGGAGAAGGGTATGGCAATCCATTCCTAAGAGACAATCCTGAGATAGTCATTGAAAACCCTATGAGAGTCGCTATGAATTGTACCTGACTCAACGGCACCAAACAATGATATATAGTATAGAAATAAAGCTTTAGTGTCACTTTAAATTGCAGTGCCCTAATTTATTCTTCTTAGGTATAAGTCATATCCCATTATAACTAAGGATTAGAATACTTTATAACATATTTACATCCTTATTGTTAGCCATTCATATGATGCTTTAGAAATCTTTAGGAGAATTTATAGCAAATTATAATTTATGATTAAATTGAGAAAATCACTTCAAACCTGTTGAATAGGCAGTTTTGTTGGATTCCAAATTTGCAGAATAGTAAGGACTTTTTTTCCCCCCATTCAAACCTAGGTATAGGTAAGGTGGAAAAAATTATCATGAACAAGTTGACTTTGCTGAAATATATAAAGTAGCAAACTAGCCTTTTAAAGGTTAGAATTCTTAAAGTTCTCACTCACTAGGATGACTATACATAGGTATTTTAAAATAATAGCCTGATATTTATTACACCGCCACCACTCTGACTAGTGTCCACTCAGAAGAAAACTTTTAGGTTCAGGAAAACAAGGCTGTACTGATTTCTCACATACCTGGCCTTAGCTGTGACCAGAATGCTTTGTCTTTACCCCTCACCATCAGTCCCAAAAATCTCTCTGGAATTGTTCAGGAATATTAAAACTCAGAAGAGGAAGGACGATGCAGATATATTAGTCTTTGTTATTCTGTCACTTTTGTTCCTCCATGTGTGTACAGGGTACTTTGTACAAATAGCTTTATCATTTTTTATAAGCCAGAGGCAGCCTGTGTAACTTAGTGATACCGTCTCAAGATAAAACATAAAAAGGCTGGGGGTGGTGCATGCAGTTCAGTGGGAGAATGCTTGCAAAGTACATGCGAAGTAGCCTGGCAACCACAAAAATGTCCAACGACATACTTTGTAGGATTTTTAGCTTAATCCATTGTTGTTGTTGTTGTTAGGTGCTATCAAGTCATGTGCGACTCATAGCGACCCTCATAGGGTTTTCAATGGCAGATTGTTTCGGGATTGCCTTGGGAGTGGGTTAATCCATTACTGAACTTTATTTTCTTTGTGTCACAGCTAGAGTTCACAAGCTGTTCACTATTATAGAAAGGTAATTTTTTTTTCATACTATATATGCTTCTCACCTTACTATGACAGGGAAGGTTGGAAATGTGTTCTGGAAAGTATTTTTAAGTTGTGTTCTGTAGAGAAAATATGCTAACATTTTTAACAGATAATTTAAAGGCGCCCATTATCTTTTTGTTTTGATAAAATAAGACATTTTCTGAAGGACTGCTAGTTTTCACATAAAAATTACTAAAAATCATTGAAAGTCATTTGCTGGAAAACAAAATTTAATAGTAATTTTTAGGTGTGTTAAAGTGCTTTGTTCTTCTATGTTGTTGTTGTTAGGTGCTGTCGAGTGGGGTTCAAACTCATAGCAACCCTATGTGTAAAAGAACAAAACACCCGCTGACACTGGGCCATGCCTCACACTATGACAGTGCTTCTCTGCTACTCACAGGGTTTTCAATGGCTGATTGTTTCAGGGGTAGGTTGCCAGGTGCTTCTCCCTTGTTCTTCTATAGTTCTTGTAAAACAAAATAGCTGAAAATTTAAGTGACTTTCCAGATTGAAACACTTCTGTTTTTATATAAACAAACACAAACCAAAGCCAAACAACCCTCTTCCACACAAGTAAACAAAAACCAAATCTGAGGCCATCCTTAGGAAAGGCAAGACGCAGCCCCCTCTGCTGGATGCTCCAGGCCCCAGCATTAGTTCAGGACCATGTGGGAGCAGCACCCAGCACTGACTCACAGTGTCCCCTGTGGGGACTTCATTTCTTCCTGGAGTAACTGACCAAGTGTCCTGTCTTTACTAAGACTGTATCAAAATCATAGTATGTGACCAATTCTATTAACACATTGGCTATTTATAGGAAAAACAGAATTACGCATTAACCAGTAATATTTTTATTCTCCTACCCCGTTTTCTTTTGTTTTTAACCTTTAAATACACAGCTTTAAAGGAGGACTAAAAATGCTTTCCTTAGGCTTCCAGCAATAGCAATAACTGTACAATAACCTAGAGTAATACAAAGCTTAAGATTCCAAATTAGAGTTTTATCATGATACAATACAGATAAACATCTGCTCTCATTCACACTGCTTTGAAACTGAAATATGTAGGCATAAAGACAAATACACACCTTTAACTGAAAGATAAAACAAATGTGTTGGAGAACAAACTGTCATAACAGCGCTCAGTGTATTGCCAAGGCATTTGAGAGCCACAGTATTAAAAACATCCTGTTGGCAGTAAAAACTGATAAAAGCAGTACAGACTGCTTTTCCTCATGCTTGTTTGCTTCTTATTTCAGGCAAAAAAGACTAATTGTGACCCTAGAATATTTTGGAATATCTAGAAACTGCCACCCTTATTCTGAAATTACAAAATGAAATTAAATATGCATGTGGTATTATTTATATAAAAAGTGCTATTTTCCTTAGAATAACAAAGATTAAAACAAGGCTGATAGCTGTCATTAGGATATTCTCTACTTACCCATTGAATCAGTGAATGCCAACCCAATTCTAGTAATAGTGTTTATTTCTTATGGAAAAGTACAGTAGTTGTGCAGAAATAAAACTATAACAAAAGAGTAAGACCTTTACAAATATTAAAGAAAACAATAATAAATAAGCTATAGTAATAGCAGAACTCATGGAAAGCCAATAAAAATGATAAAGCTGTTTATACAAAGTATGCTGTACACACACACAAGAACAATTATTACAGAATGACAACAGAAGGTTCCTATTCATACAAAACCTTAATGATGTTCACAGGAACTTCATAACTATTCATTTTTAAGACATTCTGCAAATATAGAACTTCCTTCTCCCCAATTCTAGAAAATAAATTTCACATCTCAACATAAAAAACAAACACACCCCACCTCTCTCAAACCAGCACTTTAACATCTTCCAATAACACACCATTTTCATATAAAAATACCTTTAAACCAAGGCTCATTCCTGTACCTTATCTTTACAGATGAATAATACATCAGTTTGGACTTAAGTAGCACCTCAAAGGTGTTTATATAAATGAGATAAAGTGCCGTTACTGGTATACTGTTAACATGCTGTAACAACATATTATTCAGTGCAATAACCAGCATGGATGATGCTTAGAAAGAACATGCGAATATATGACTGGGGTTTTGCTGCTTTTGTCTTTAGATTAACTATTTTGAAATAGTTATATTTACAAGTTTGCATAAAACTCGCGTAGCTATTTAATATATACATGTGACTATGAATTAATGACTATTTAACAAAAGCAAAAACCAACATCAACTATATCTTAAATATCCAACTTAAACACAGTCCTTAATGGACTTTGGAAGGCTTGTTTCCAGACCATTATCATTATTAAAAGCAGTTATGGAACCAGTTGAGAGCTAACTTATAAGTGCCACTAAGAATGCTAATTTGGTATTTTAGAGCAGATCTGACCTGAACACCAAGATTCCAAATAGCTTATCCTGTTTCCACATATCAACAACACCTTTAAGCATGAATACAGTTCAAAAAAAGGTGCTATAAAATCTTAATAAGAACTGTAACACAGAAGTAAGTGTTTAATCCTCTTAAAGGAACTGCTATGAAGGGAATAGGGGCTGGGGTTTAGCTCAGTGTGTAAAGTGTTGCCCCACACTGAGGACTCAGGTTTGATTCCCAGCACCACAAAAATAGGAGAAGGACATGGCAATCCACTTCCAAAGCAATCAGCCATTGAAAACCCTATGAGGGTCACTATGAGTTGGACCCAACTAAACGGCACCTAACAATAACACAAAGGGAACAATACTTGGATGGTCTCATTTGGTTAAAGAACAACAACAAAAAAATCAGCTATGTTTATAATCACATTTATATCCAGCTAGAAATCACTCAAGTCTTAATTTTCTGTATGTATATATAAAAATAATAGATTTGACTGAATAGAACTGTAAATTAAAAATTCCATCTTTTCTGAAATACATCATTTGAACATTATTATGGGTAAACACCTATCACTCTTTAACAACAGACATTTTCTTTTCTCTGAAATACTGTAAAAGCTGGGGGGAAACCAAATAATTCCATAAGAGAAAAGCATATGTTAATGTCTTGCCTGTCTTAAAATTTTAACTTGATAGGTATGGTTAATTGTGGTTTTCAATTCTGTTCAGCACTTTTATTGTGACTTCTAGCTACTTGTTAAAGAAGTTTTAGCCTACATTTTTAATAAGCCAGTGGCATCAGCTCTATCCCAGAGGACAAAAACTATGGCTGAAAAGTAATTTTTAGGATGAAAAAAAATCATATGTTTACCACCAGAAGCCTGCAGACTGTTTTCCAAATTCTAAAATGGGTCTTTTAAGGCTCACACATTTGACTCTATGAAAGATCGCTTTGGTTTTGCTGAAGTGAGGCGGCTCCTGTGGGCCTCGTTACTGCCATGAGGAGGCTGCTTGGAGATGCTTTCCTGGTACAGATGAGAAGCGCTCTTAGTTATCCTGTTGTCTTGACAGTGGGCTGGAATTTGGCACTTGCTTTCTTCTAGTTCCTTCCCCTGTGCCCCATTGTGCACACTTGTGCTCGGGGTGGAAAGAGAGCAGGGCTTGGCCTGGTTGGAATATGTGCCTGTGGGCTTGAGAGAAGGCTTCTCAGAGTTAGAGGACTGCAGGCCAGCTGCAGCAGCCGGGCTCATCAGCAGCCCCTCGGCGACCTGACAGTGCCAGGTGCGGTGTGGAGGATTGCTCTGCTGCTGGAACCTCGCAGTCTTGTCCATGATGCCCATGAAAGGAGTATTGCGGGGCCGGTGTTCAGCAGTACCACTCTGCACCTTATTTATAACTTTGTCTTTAATTCGAGCATCTGGCCCTTGGACCTTGAAGCCATCTGAAAAACTACTGCTTGAAGTCAAACTACTAGTTGAACTTGACATCTTGATGCTACTAGAAGGAGAACCAGAAGAGCCTGAGCTGGTGAGGGGAACTGGGTGTCGCACATCAGTGCAGCTCCCTGGTACACCCTGGCTTGGAGGAGCTACGTCCACGGCCACAGAAGTGTGAGACAGGAGCCTCTCGGCAGCCTTGATCTTGCTTGGTAACAGACAGGTGGCGCCACTCTCACTGCCCTGCAGCTGGACATTCTGGCTGGGGCCCAGGCGATCCCCAAATGGGCCACAGCCAGCTGTGATAGTGAAGGGACCTGCACCCTCCAAGTGCTGGTTTCTGCTCCCAGCAGGAGCTGTGGGAATTCTACCTGGCATGGGACTCTGGGGAGGATTCTGAGAGGAGACCTGCACTTTTGTGCTGTTTCTCACACCAGTCTGCACAGAACCCAGGTGTTGGTTGGTCTTCACGATCTGTGCCTGTTTGGTGGGCTGCATAACCAACCCTGGCTGAGCGACAGTCTCCCTCAGGGACTTGCCTAGCCCCGCCCTGCTCTGTGGTGATGCTGGCCTGCCTTTGGGCTGTAACCCCTCTTGAAGGTTTCGAATATAGGGGGAAGGGACAGTTGAAGGTGGCTGGGACCTGGGAGGTGGGGCAACAGATTCCTCCTGTGGAGAAGTTTCTTCCTGCCCAGCCTCAGGGTGGAACTGGTCATTTAATGCAGGGGTTGGGGCTTCCTCCTCGTTATCCGAGTCGTTGGGTGGAGGTGGTGGGGGGCACTGCTGCTTCTGCTGCTGGCTCCTCTGCAGCTGCTTGCACTCCTCTTCAACACGGGCCAGAAGCCTCTTGATCTCCTGATTGGTGGGACAGAGTTTCACAGCCTCCTGCAAGTCAGCCAGAGCTGCCACGAACTGCCTTCATATGAAAACACAAGATATATTTATAACCCATGTATGAATATGCTCTCAATGTAACTGTTCATGAAGCAGCTGTGTTCAAGGGAAAGAGAAGTTAGCTGAATGAGGTCTGACCATTCACTGGGTGGCCAGGGCCTCTTTAGCCCTAAGTTATTCAGCTAAGTGACGGTGATGATCTGTGTAACCCTGGGGCTCTGATCTGTGAAGACCCTTGGCTGGGAATGAGGGTAGGCATAAGAAGTCAGTAGGTGCCAGAATCCTGTTATCCTCACCTGCCCTCAGTAGGCTGACCTCTAACTCAGAAGTTAGGCAGAACCCTCCCCTCTCTCCTGTGGCCCGTGGTCTCACTGAAACAGGAGCTCCGCTAGGTGCTTGGTGTCACAGTCAGCTTCAACCGGGGTAGGGTGCGGAGGAATAGGTAATGTGATGTCAGGCTAAACAGAAGTTTAGTCAGCCCTAGCAACATCTACCACCATGCCTCTTGGAAGCTACAAATTTGGTGTTAAGTGAGATCAGAAGCATCTGCGTAACTCTTATGAAGCTGAATTGCTTGATCCCACAGAAAATAAGGCTCCTCTAGTCAATAGGTGACCCCAGACAGTACCTGCTGTTTCTCTTTGCTCTTGCCCTCGCATAAAAGGCTTCATAGGACTTGGGTTTCAACTCCAGAGCCTTCGAAGCAAATTCTTCAGCCATGCCAAAGTCCTGGTGTTGACAGTTAAATACGTGAGTCAGAAGCAGCAGGGAAATGAGTGTGGTCAGCTCCCTCCACAAGTTTTGCAATTAAGGGCAGCCGAGTATCATGACATGATTAGGGAGGATCAAGGGCAAGGTATGTTCCTCTGTTGGTTTTGTCTTGCTATAAAGTTAGATATTACAGCGTCCGCTTATTCTTGGGAGTCCCACAGAAAAGCAGCAATTTTGGACTCAGGAAAGAGTGTTGGTGGAAACGCACACGGGGCAAGGGCGGAAGCCTGTGGCGGGAGGAGGATGACTAAGGCCTGGTCCCTCTGCTCCAGCAGAAGGCAGGCTGGTGGGCTACTAGTGACAAGTTAACTATGAGTTAACCATTACTAGTTACAAATTAACTAGTTCCTGGCAGGCCCTGTGAGCAAACCTATTGAACATAAGGCAGGCAGATCATAACAGACTTTCCCAGTCTGAGGAGGGGCAATGGGTGAGCTGGTGACGTGTGGGCGATGTCACTCTTGGGAAGGCAGGAGGAACAGTGTGTATTTGCTTCTCACCACTGAAGCAGAGGAACTAAACCCAAGTGTATTGCATCAACATTCTGGGAGGTAGGTAGTGTCTGTGACCTTCGGGGATCCCCCAGGAGCAGCAGATTCATATAAGCACGCACATCAGTGAATAGGCAGTGCCAGGATCTGGCTGGTGGAGGGGCTGGCTTTCACTTACTGCGGAAGGACTGGGTTGGGATAATGGGGCCCAGCTTACATTTGTTTTTCTTCGGCATCGAGACAAATTAAGATAGAGGGAAACTCTTAATTCGTTGAAGGGTCTCATGTCCTCGCCAAATCCTTCTCGAGGGAACTTCCTTAAGGCATACTGGTACCGCTGGGCTGCCTCTTTCATCTTCCCTTTCTAGGATTCAAAAATTAGAGACTGATCCTTTTCCAGAGGCTCTAAGATGAATATTCTCCCACACCTGAAGACCCCCAAGTACGACTCTCACACTCTCACCTCACACACACAGAAGGATCCAAGGGAGCAAGTGCCGAGGTAGGAACTAACTTATCTGAGCAGTTCGGGCTTTTCCGCAGCACATGGTCACACAGTAAGGAAGAGGATGGCCTAAGGAGAGGGCATTTGTAAACTGCCAAACTGATAACTATCAATCTTAATGCATCAGATTATCTTCTCTACTATATGTTTTAAAAATTATGTCAAGGCTAGGCACGGTGGTACATGCCTGTAATCCCAGCGGCTCAGGAGGCGGAGGCAGGAGGATAGCAAGTTCAAGACCAGGGGCAGTCTGTGTAACTTAGTGAGACCCTGTCTCAAAAAGTAAAAAAAAAATGCGCTGAGGGTGCAGCTCAGTGGTCCAGCACTTGCAGAGTATGCAAGTGTGAGGCCCTGGGTTTAACCCCCAATACCACAAAAAAAAAAAAAAAAAAAAAAAAAAAAAAAAAAAAAAAAAAAAAAAAAAAAAAAAAAAAAAAAAAAAAAAAAAAAAAAAAAAAAAAAAAAAAAAAAAAAAAAAAAAAAAAAAAAAAAAAAAAAAAAAAAAAAAAAAAAAAAAAAAAAAAAAAAAAAAAGAATTTCAAGAGTGATCTCTCATCTAAAGATAATGCCAAGTTTAATAGAAATCAGGTGGAAATATGTAGTTTCTAAGGCAAGTAGAGCCTTGTAGATAAAACTAGACCTGCTGCAGAATAATAATTTTCCTTTTAAGAAGAACTAAAGCATGGGCTTTAAAAATCAGAACACATCATTTTCAAGGCTAAAGAAATCCATTTGCTCAGTCCTGTTGCACAGCAGGTGTGCAGCCTGTTGAAAATGGCTTGATATTTCTGACATAATTGCCTACCAAAATCCATATTAAAACCACTTCAAAGCCACAACAATACACACTTTGAACTCAATTTCAAACTGATTCCAAGCCAGGAACCCTGCTGGGTCATGTTATATGCCCATTTATTTGTTACTATTTAAAAAAAAAAAAAAGGAAAAAATGTACAACATAGCAAATATAGCTGCTTAGTAATAAAAAGGATTAAAATGGTCACATCTACTGTTTTCCCATAATCCTTTAATTCTAATTATGGGTCTGCAAAGAATAGCAATCTATATAAATTGCACATCTACCCGAACCTGGGGTTTGCAAACCACAGCTTGTAGGCCAAATCTGGCTGTTTGTGTTTACAAATAAAAATTTGGGGGGACACAACCATACTCTTTTACCTATGCATTAGCTGTGGCTGCTTTTGTACTACCACAGCAGAGCTAGGTGGTTGTGACAGACCATACGGTCTGCAAATCTAAAACATACAATCTGGCCTTTTATAGGAAAGCTTACTGACCTGTGACCTAAATTGATGTCTCATTTTGGAAAATTAAAGTCAAATTTATTAATCTGTAAATCACTTTTCCATCTCTGAGGGAAAACCAGGATAAATTATCTCCTGAATGAGTGTACACACACACACATACACACACACACACACACACACAGAGGAATGACTCGGAACCTAACATACATACATACACATATACACAAAGAAAGAACTTGGCAGCCCACTCCCAATACAATTAGCCATTGAATACCCTATGAATAATGGAGAAGCACTGTCAATATAGTGCTGGAAAATGAGCCCTCCAGGTTGACAGGCATTCAAGAAATGACTGGGGAAGAGCTTCCTCCTCAAAGTAGAGTCAACCTTCATGATGGGAATGGAGTAAAGCCCCTGGGACCTCCTTTTGCTGATGTGGCTTGACTCAAAATGAGAAGAAACATAGTGACTACAATAATGGGCTCAAATATAAAAAGATCATGTGCATGGTACAGTGTTGGGTAGTGTTTCATTATGTTGTAAACAGGGTCGCTGAGTTAGACCTGAGTGTATGGCACCTAATAATGACTGATAGATAGACAGAGGAGACTGTGTCATGACTGTGCCCTGAGCTCCAGGAATGGGGGAGGCACAGCTGACCTTACTCTCCTTCACACCCTGGCTTCAGGCAGGAAGTAACAGCCACAGCCTCAATCCTAGTTCAGAAACAACAGTTCTCAGACACAAACAGAAGTGCTTCCCCATTAAGATTCTGGTGTAAGGACCAGTTAGCGTCTTTTGGTTAGATTGCAGTGGCCCAGCTCAGAGTCAGTTACGGCAGCACAGAAAGGGATGACAGCACTTACTTTGTACATCACATTTCCTTCCTCCATTAATTTCTGTAACAGTATAATCAAAATATCAGGTTTGGAAGTTGCCATCGCCCAAGCAGCATTTCCTGCAAAATAAACATGTTTTCAGAGGCACATCCGAGGTCCTGGGGAAGCAGTGCAGTCCTGTGGCCCCGCGGCTGTAAGGCAGCAGCAGGGGCACGGCTGCCAGGGCCACGGTTCTGACAGCACCATGAAAAGGCAGGGGAACAGGATACTAGCTGCTTTAGCTTCTAACTTATTCTACCCGGAGCCAGCCATGGGTGAGAATGGGGCAAAAAAACCATCCCTACTGTTCTGTAGGGGCCCGCAGCCGTAGCCCTGTGGCATCTGATCCCATCAGATCTCAGAAGCTAAGCAGGGTCATGCCTGATTAGTACTTGGATGGGAGACCGCGTGGGAACATAAGATGCTGTAGGCTTGGGAGACAGACCCAACAACCCACTTCAAAAAATCAATCCGCCACTGAAAACCCTATGAACAGCAGAGAGGCACTGACAATAGTGTTTCGCCTGTTGTATGTAGGGTTGCTATGAGTTGGATACCGACTCAATGGCACCTAACAACAACAACAACTGTTCTGTAGCCAAAAAGACAGGGGGATCTAGGGGACCTGTCCTTCCCTCGGAGCAATGACGCCTGGCCTCCAGCATCTCCCAGCTCCCCAGGGCTCCCGTCAGACCGGTGATGGGCTTCCCTGAGTTCCCTGCACGGTCACCTTCTAGTCCACTCTCAGCTGTCCTAGCTAGACCCTCCTGCCCCATCCCTGTCAAGTTTCTTTTGTGGCCTACGTCACAGCCACAGCCTTCTCTCTACCCCACGTCTGAGTACTTGGGGTACCATACAGAGGAACAGTAAAGAGCAGGGGCTCAGAAACCCATGCTAGCCTCATGCAAGGTCAGCCACTTGGCTCCCCCAAGCCTTGGTTTCTCATGTGAAATGATGGGGTCACCATACTCACCTGCAGCCCTACAGGATTGAGTTAAAATGGGAAACTGCCTTTAGCCCAGTTCCTGCTGCTGTGAAGCGCTCAACACCGACCAATACCAGTTTCCCCACAGTCCCCTGCCCAGAACTGCTCTTTGGCCAAAGGTCCCACATATCAACCAAAACAGGGCTAACTGCAGGCGCTCCTTCCTCCACACTTGCCATGTGCGTGAGGCTCCAGCCACAGAAGGGACATCCCTGCTCAGGGTGCCCACTCTCCTTGAATCACCCCTATTCTGCCTTCAAGGACCCCCAAACTCTCCTTCACAAAAACTGTGCAGAGGGTACCACTTCTATAGCCAGCTGGTCAGGATGACCAAGAACAGAGGGCATCAGCCTGCTGCTCCTCAGAAGCACTCAGGGGCCTTCCAACCTGCTGATGCTCTGCCCCCCACAGGAAAGCCGAGTCTGGCTCCTGTCTGGTGTGGGCATTGCACCTGTGTGACTCCAGATCCTCACTGTCCCTCTGCTCTGTTCACACCAGCAATGACACTGTAAGCTATTTTGAGTTTTTTGGGTTTTTTTGGCGGTACTTGAGGGTTGAACCCAGGAACTCAAACATACTTTGCAAGTGCTCTGCCACTGAGCTTCACTCCTAGCCCTTTTTCTTTTCTTTTTTCTTTTGTTTTTTTTTAATCTTGAGATAGGGTGTCGCTAAATTACACAGGCTGCCTCTGGCCTTCAACTCACAATCCTATCTCTGCCTCCAGAGTTGCTAGGAATACACGCATGCACCACTGCACTCGGCTTTATTTCAACATTTTGGGTGACTGTGACAAAATGACACAAGACTAAGAGAGGAGGGGCTGGTGGTGGGACAGGGAGAGACAGGGACAGACAGGGAGAGGGAGAGGGAGAGGAAGAGGGAGGGGCAAACACGTTCTGTAAATATCAGGACTGCTTTTCTACGCTGGGAGTGGGTAGCCTTAATGTCCCTCAGGTTCTCTGAAATCTGAAGCCAACCCCCTCACCCCATTACTGACATGGGGTCCACTGACCTAATTTGGCTCCTTTTCTGAGCAGCGTAACCACCACCGAGGTGTTTCGACAGCCAATGGCTCTGTCCAGGGGCCTCATTCCACTGTGGTCCACGTGCTCGATCACGGCTCCCTTCTCCACCAGATACAGCACCTGCAGGGGACAGCAGAGGCTCAGATCTGGGGCTGGCCTCTTAACTCTACTCCATTTTAGATGCCTCTGGCTATTATGGATCCTAGAATGGAAATTACGTTGACACAAAATCAAGAAAGGGAGCCATGGCCAGAGCTACGGCCATTGCTTAAGCCCTCTCTGTTGAGGTGGCTTTGTTTTCAATGACAAGGCTGGTAGGCAGATGCTGGGGGGTGGGAGGATGTTGTATACATATCCTGAGGGACCAGACAGGTATGGTCCAGGAGCATGATCTGTCTGACCCCATTTTCCAGGCCACTCTGATGTGACCCAGTCACCTTTTCACCTGCAGTTAATTAGCAGAGAGGCTTCTGCAGGGAGCTCCAACATGCTGGCAGCCTCTAGCAATACACTCTTCGGAAACATGCAGATCCATAAGCCTTGGCATCACAAGCCGCAAAGATTAGCAGCTTGAGACAGATGGACCAGACATAATGCACTGTAAGGCTCAGGAAAGAGACCTGGTGAACATTGAGAGTATAAAGATGGCAAGTTTGAGGCTATGGTACAAAGACTGGAAGTGATAAAATATTTGTCAGGTGGACTAAACAGGAAACAATAGAAAAAAATCACTTTGGCCACTCAAATTTCTCTACTTCCTGGAAAAGAAACCTGTAGTTTAGATTTTCATATCAGTCCACCAGGTATCCACAAATGATACTACAGAGGGGTTACTATCTAGAATATAAGAACAACTACAACTTAACAATAACAAACCAAATTAAAAAGTTGAAAGATTTAAATAGATATTTCCCCAAGATGATATACAACAAGTATATGAAAAGATGTTCAATTTCAATGATCATGAGGGAAACGAAAATTAAAGCCATACAATGAACTCACTTTCAATAGGATAGCTACTATCAAAACCAAACAGAAAACCACAAGTGTTTGTGAGTATGTGAGGAAAGTGGAGCCCTTGTGAACTGTTGGGAATGCAAAATGATACAATTGCTGCAGAAGAGTATGAAGGTTCCTCAAAAATTAAAAACTGGTTGGGCACGGTTTTACACACCTATAATCTCAGCACTAAGGCAGGAGGCCAGCCTGGGCTACATAGCAAGTTCTAGGGTAGCTCCACCTATATTGTGAGACCCTGTCTCAAAAAACCAACCAGTTAAAAATAGAATTGCCATATTACCCAGCAATTCTGCTCCTAGGTATGTACCCAAAAGAACTGAAAGCAGTGTCCTGGAAAGAGATTTGTCCTCTGATAAGGTTTGACTGGTGGATGGATGGATAAATAAAACATGGTCTATGCATAAGTGGACTATTACTGAATCTTAAAAAGGAAGGAAATTTTGACATGAGTCAACATCTATGAAAAATGTTAAGTGAAATATTCCTGTCATGATTGTACTTATGTGAGTTATCTAAAGTAGTCAAAGTCACAAGAATCAAGACAGAATGATGGTTGTCAGAGGCTGGGAATAGGGGTGTGTGGAGGGGAATGGGAAGTTGTTTAATGAGTACAGGGTCTCAATTTTGCAAGATAAGAAAATCTGGACATTGGTTTACAGAATGTAAATATTTTAAACACTACTGAAGTCTAAATACTTAGAAATGGTCAAGATGGTTTTATGTGTTTTTACCACAATTTAAAAAATGTTTAAATGACACCAGAACACTAATGCTCTTCTCTAGTGTTGATAAACAACAGAATGTGGTAAGGTAGCTGAAAAAATTGCATAGGTGAGATTTACTTAAATATCTATTTTAGGTGCTGAGGCTATGGCTCAGTGGAAGTGCGCTTGCCTAGCATGCATGAGGCCCTGGGTTCGATCCCTAGCACCACACACACACACACACACACACACACACACACACACACACACACAATCTGTTTTTGAGCAATCGAACAGTTTACAAGGTATAGGAAATTGATACTGTTGAACTAACATCTCTGCCCTTTTCTTTTCTTTTGCGTGGTGCTGGGTTTGAAACCAGGGTCTTACACATGTCAAGTCAAGTGCTCTACCACTGAGCTGTATCCCAGCCCAGTGTCACTGCCTTCTAACAGCACCAGGTCAACAGCTCCCAGCATGACAGAGCCATCTCTTCAGCTTGTCTTTACATGAGACATGCTGAACTGTGAATACAATCTCAAGTAGCAAATCAATCCTCTGGCACCAGCAGGAAGTCTGGGATGTGCAGCCTGACAAAAATATTGCAGTTCTGTTTACTAAGGTTTTATCCCCTTATGCCATTAGATTTAGGTGTTTGGCAAAGAGATATAGGTAACACCCAAAGTTCTTTATATTTGTAGGCAATGCCACATCTCTTTAAAAACCAACCAACTAGCGCTGGGCGAGGTGGTGCACTCCTGTAATCCCAGCGGCTCGGGAGGCGGAGGAGGGAGGATCACAAGTTCGAGACCAGAGGTAGTCTGCATAACTTAGTGAGACCCTGTCTCAAAAAGTAAAAAAATGGGCTGAGGGTGCAGCTCAGTGGCCCAGCACTTGCAAAGCATGCAAGCATGAGGCCCTGGAATCAACCCCCAATACCGCAAAACAAAAACAAAAACAAAAACAAAAAAACACCACCAACCAACCAGTAAGTATAACAACACAATATTATGCAGCCTTTAAAAAGTACAAAATCCTATCATTTGTTACAATAGGGATAAGCCTAGAGGATACAGTGCTAAGTGAAATAAGCCAGGCATAGACTGACAGATAACAGCATGATTTCACTTTTATGTGGAATCTAAAAAATTCAAAGTAGTACAGAGTAGAACGGTGGCTACCAGAGGGGGTTAAGCAGAGATGTTGTTCAGAGGGTACAAAATCTCAGATGGGAGGCATAAAATCTGGGATCTATTGCATAGCATGTTGATTATAGTTAATAATGTACTGTATATTTCAAGATCGCCAAGGGAGAAAATTTTAAACATTCTCACCACAAGGAAATGATTGATATTTGAGGTGGTATATGTATATATGAACATTTGTCTGATTTGATTATTCTACTATGTATACAGGTTCTGAAACATCACATTGTGACATATACAATTATTGGTCAAAAATAACATTTAGAACAATTAATAAAAAACAAACTAGCTTATCATTTGATTAGTAGTTTCTCATATGTAAAAGTGGTTTCTGAATGATCTCTGTGGCCTCCACATTTGTGTCTGTAGTCTATGTAGGCGGTAGCAGGTATTTTTAAGCTTTTAAGAGTGCATTACAATTTTGACTACAATCCTAGAATGGATTGCATGTCATGGAATTAGAGAAAACTAAAAGATGCCAAAAACATACACACTGACTGCACTCCCTGTGCTCCGCCCAGCAGGCCGGTGCCAGTGCAAACACCTGCTGGTACTCACAGTCTCGGCGTCACCATAGAAGGCAGCCAGGTCCAAGGGAGTGCGGCCATTCTTGTCTGTCTGGTCTATCTCTGCTCCTTCTTCAACCAGATACTGGACTACTGCCCTGTGGCCCTTCAGACAAGCCCAGCTCAGTGCTGACAGACCCTCTTTGTCCAGAGAAGAAAGGGCGGCACCTGCAAGGCAAATCCAGTCACAGAACAAGAGCTTAGTCAAAGCCTGGCTGCTGCCCATGCAGAGCTCCACAGCCTCAGTCAAGCACATGAGGGGCGACACCAGTGGCCAAGCAGTCATGACTACAGCTGAGCGATGTGGTACCCACTCTCTCTCCATGTTAGAAAATTTCCATAACCAAAGATACATTTCCATAGCCAAAGGGCTAGAATCCGTATGCAGAATGTAGTGAGTGGGTCTGCCAAAGTTCTATCCTTGCCAAAGAAACCTCTGTGTGGTGATGTGGGTTACCTTTAGAAAGGAGGAATTCCACGGTGCTCAGGTGCCCTTCACAGGCTGCCACCATGAGAGGTGTCCGGCCCTGCTTGTCACTCAGGTTCATATCACAGCCGTGTTCCAACAGCAACCTAACAATCTGCAAGAGGCACTCAGAATTAGTCTTCCTACTGCATTTTAGGGCTGGGATTTAGCTCAGTTGGTAGAGCGCTGCGCTGCAATCTCTGCGGTCCTGAGTTCAATTCCCAGCACCGCAAAAATGGGAGAAGGGCCTGGCAATCCACTCCCAAGGCAATCCTGAAACAGTCAGCCATTGAAAACCCTATGAGGGTCTCTATGAGTCGGATACCGACTCAATGGCACCTAACAACAACAACAACAACTGCATTTTAAGCCACATTTTAAGGCAGGTTTCTCAGTGTTTCAAAATAGACAGATGACTCTCTCTGGTTTTTGTTTTGTTTTGTTTCCTTTCCTACTAGGGAGCTGAAACCAGGGCCTTGCACATATTTTGCAAGTGCTCTACCACTGGGCTGCACCCCCTGCAGCCTCTATTTTTTTTTATCTTGAGACAAGTTCTCACTAAGTTACACAGGCTGCCTCTGACCTCAAACTCATGATCCTCCTGCCTCTGAAGTCACTGGGATTACAGGTGTGTGGCACTGTGCCTGGCTTCAATTCTTTCTTTTAAAACCATAGCCCTGTAGCATCCGATCCCCTCAGATCTCAGAAGCTAAGCAGGGTCAGGCCTGGTTAGTACATGGATACGAGACCACCTGGGAACACCAGGTGCTGTAGGCTTGGGAGATGGACCTGGCAACTCACTCCCAAAAATCAATCTGCCATTGAAAACCCTATGAGAAGCAGAGAAGCACTGACAATAGTGTTTTGCCTGTTGTACGCAGGGTTGCTATGAGTTGGATACCTAACAACAACAACGAGCTGTGTGGTATGTGGGGCATGTATAATCTTTCTACTGTACTCCTTTGAACAGAATCTTCTGAATATACACTTTTTGTAACATGCCCAATTCATGACTACAAAACCACACATCCTAAGGAAAAACAGTAATAGGGGTGGGAGGTACCAATCACGATCAAGTAAATACAGGTAAATTCCCAGTCACAGTGAAGGAGGTGGGAAAACTGAAGGTAACTCAGCATAAGGTGGGGACAAGCCGTGGTCTTCTGGGCCCCAAGCTGGTGTGATGCTAAATGCTGTATCTGTGGATTCCATATCCGTGGAATCAACCAAGAACATACTGAAAATACCTGAAAAAACCTGCATCTGTACTAAACATGTACAAACTATTTTCCTTGTCACTATTCCCCAAAAGATACAGTGTTATTTACATATCATTTACATTAGGTATTAGAGATAACCTAGGCGTGATTCAAAGTATAGGGAATGATTGTGTATGCAGGTTATATGCAAACACTAAGCCATTTTATATGTGGGACTTGAGCGCCCTCAGAGTTGGGTATCTGAAGGGGTCCTAGACCCGACCCC
This sequence comes from Pedetes capensis, assembly GCA_007922755.1. Lineage (NCBI taxonomy): Eukaryota > Metazoa > Chordata > Mammalia > Rodentia > Pedetidae > Pedetes > Pedetes capensis. The sequence continues at coordinate 36,206 of VMDO01003947.1, forward strand.
CACTGATGCTGAGGGACATCTATGCCTACAAGAGAAGTGCATGGGCCTGGAGAATGGGCCGTGGGACAATCTTGGGGCTCATACTCTCAGGACATGTGCCTTCCTAAGACTCAGGATTGGGGGATGTGCCCTTCTCAGAGGGCAGCCTTGGGCCTTGCGCATGCCAGTCACCTGCTCCGTGCTGAGCTACCCACCCCACAAGCCAAAGGGCATCTTCGACTTAAGCTCCCTGAAGGGGGTTCCCAGCCTCAGGAACTGGCCTCCACAGTGGGCCTGCTGGAAGGCTGCAGAGAACTGAACAGCCAGGCAGGAGGCCAGGCACTCCCCCTGCTCGTGGGAACTGCTCTACCCATGGGGCAGTCCATAGGTTTCCCTGGCATATTACTCGTTACATGGCCACAGTGGCAGAAGGTGCCATATTCCCACCGCTTTCTCTTTATGCACCAACAAATGCTTTTCATCCTTCCCTGTGGTGTAGGAAACACAGAGACCAGGAAAGGGGCAGCCGCAGGAACACCATTTCCTACGATGGGCATAAGGTCCAGTTACTTATGTGTGGTGTGGGTGTAACCTGGAGCCAGGTGTGGGGTAGGCATGTGGTTGCTATTTGGAAAGGGAAGGAAGGATGAGCCGCTATGCAAGGACCTGGCTCCCTGACCTGAAGACAGTTGTGAAAATGTTTCCTTTTCCAAAGCCTGCCACAGAACTGTCTTTCTCCAGTATGCTGGACCACTGGGTTACAAAATGGCAAGAGCAGATATGCTGGAGGAACCTTCTGTTACCATGATCTACCCCTTCTGCAGTTAGGGGAGCAGCTGTGTCCCTGGCCTGGCTGTTGGCCTTGCTCCCTGGCCTGCATGGCTGACCGTGCTGTCCTGTCAAATGCCTGCCTCTGTCAAGTGGTCCTGACAGCACCATCAGAAGTCAAGGATGGGGAAAAAGGCCTAGGGAGCTACAGAGACTCAACAGTGAACTCCATCCCCTCTCATTGTTCCTGAAGCAGCCAGGGCCCCACTGGGTACCTGCCAATGCCCCTGGCGTGCTGCACAAAAGAGAGGAGGGACCCCCCTCCTGTTCGTCCGAGACACGGCAGCCCCGCGCTCCAGCAGCAGCTCGCAGACCTCCAGCTTCCCTCTTCCGGCAGCGGCGGTCAGGGCTGTAAGGACACAGGAGTGGGGCAGCTGTTAGTGGGTGCAGGGCACACAGGGCGCTAGCACTCACATGCACGCTCTCCCTTCGAACCTGCGTGGGCTCTGCCAGGCTGTGATCACCATAACACAGCTGTGATGGGGCGTGCCAGTTTCTGGGCCCAGGGCTGAGGCAATGGCAGCTTGCAGTTCCCAGAACGTCATTCTGGGATCCTAGATGCCTCGCTATTGAGGTGGCCCAGACAGCCCTGGGTGAGATGCCGAGAGAGCCAAGGCCTGAGTGGGGCTGACAGACGCAGATGAGCTCCTAAGGAATGGCCAGCAGCAGCTGGTCCACCATGTAATGCAAGCCATGCTGGGACGGGTGCCTGGCCTGAGTCAAGCTGCACTGCCCTGAGCTGCCAGGGCAGAGCTGCCCAGCCTGCACTGCAGATTCAGGAGCTATGTTTTAGGTTTGTTTCTCACAGTGAGGGAGAATCAGAACACAGAGCAGCACATACACACATTAGTGTAACTGTGCAGTCCTGCCTCTTTTCCTCAAGTCAAATTTCACTCAACAAGAACAATTGACAACCAAGAGCATACCTCCCAGCATATCTGTCTTGGTGGAGCTCAGAATCTCTTTAACCAGTCAAGATCTAGTTACAAAAGTCAAGAGAGAAAGACAAGAAGGGGACTGGGTTGCAGAGAGTGGATGTCAGCTGGGGTCCAGGCAGTGAGGCTGCACTGCGGAGGACCAAGCAGATATGATGAGCAGCATGGAAGGAAAGAGCAGTTGGGGCTCTTGAGACCCTGCATGCCAGTGGCTGCCCCTCACCCCATCGTGGCTTCTCTATACTGCAGGAGCCAGCCTCCAGGAAAGGGCAACAGCAAGTGGCAGGGACAATTCCAGGCCAGGGCAAGGGCTCTTCAGGACATGAGGACAGACAGGTGTGGGGTGGCTATTTCACAGGAGGGAGTCATGGTGCTCAGGAACAGCACAATGTCAAGGCTGTATTCCTGGTGCCTGCCTGGGACAACTTTGTTTTTAAATATAGCATGGAACCTGTAAATTCCCAGCTTCCCAGAACAGAGCAGTGTTCCTACAAACTGCTCAGACAGACAGGTTCTCAGGCTGAAGATGGGGAAGCACAGGAGCAGGCCCTTCACAAAAGACAATGTCGATGCTGGGAACTTAAGACAAATGCCCAATCTCGTTGGCAATCCGGGCCACTGAGAAACGGATGTGGGACAAGGGAAACACTCATTCCCCATGGTGGAGAGAAAGGAGACTCTGGAATACAGGCAACACTGGTAGGTTCCAAGAGCACACACCTGTGTGGCATGCTTCACATGGCTGTCAGCAGTGGAACACACCAGGAAACCAGGGCCCTCAATGGGATGAAAACATACGCCATGCAGCCAAGCGCAACAGAACAGGTCAGCCCCACAGACTCAAGTTAAAAAAACAGACCACCAAAGAACACACAGAGGGAAAAGCAGTCTGCAACAGCAGTCTTGAAGAGTGGGCCTTGGGGCCTCCTTTTAGAAAAAGTAGGTGGGGGACCTGTCTCGGTCTCCTGGGCACCTCATCAGATCCAGAGACTTGGCAGTGAAAAAGACCATGGGAACCACGTGCTCAGGAAGTTTCAACACCCACACCTGGGTGCATCTGTCCTCTTCACGCTCCTCCCAGGTCATTGGGCTGATGCATCTCCCTCTGGTGCCCACCATGAGGCTGAGGGATCAAGGGTCAGCTCCTAACCGGGTCACACATACTCCAGCTTCCCATTAGCGTGGCCACAATTAAACCCCATGATGCACATGCTGTTGTATAGATGATTCCTCGGGGCTGGACCGGATGATTGCTATAAAACCCCTGAGATGCCTCTGGAGGGCCTTGGCCCTGCAACCATGGTGACAGAGTTAGCCAGGCCTATTGTAATGTCTCAGCCTCTCTTCCTGGAGAAAAGGGAAGAGGTGGGTCACAAGATTCTCCAATGACAGAGTATTTACCTAAGAGGTAAACAACAGAGAGGAGAGCAGAAAGGAGCAAAAAGCAAAAACTTATCAGTTGTACAGCTGCCCATGAGACTGCCAGGGAGTCACGTGCCCCTCCTGTGAGGAAGCCCAGCTGGCAGGGAGTTAATGGTGGTGCAGCTTTGAGACATTTTGGTGAAACCTTCCTGGGGGTGGGAACTCCCCCCTGGGTGTAGCTGCACATAAAGGCTTTCTGAGAGTTACCCACACTCTGTGTGTAAAACCCCCAATAAACTCATGGATCAGTTTAGCAGCCTCCACCCTCTAGTCTGTGTTTTCTTTTTTTTTTTTTTTACGGTACTGGGAGTTGAACCCTTGGCCTTGTGCCTGCACACTCTGCAAGTGCTGGACCACTGAGCTGCACCCTCAGCCCATTTTTTTACTTTTTGAGACAGGGTCTCGGCTAAGTTACACAGACTGCCTCTGGTCTTGAACTTGCGATCCTCCTGCCTCCACCTCCCGAGCCGCTGGGATTACAGGCATGTGCCACCGCGCCCGGCTTTTCTTTGGGTTTCACACAGCACACACGCTGTGCAGACCTAACAGGCCTGATTTCTTGTGACAAACAGCAGTTCCTCTGGGTAAAAAAGTCTCTAAGACTGTCCTCAGGATCACAGAGCAGTATGGCCTCCAACTTCACCTCTTCATGTGTCACGCATGGCTGACCTCACCCAAGCTCCATGCCAGCCCAGGCACCCTCTACTCCAGAAAATTAGGAGGAAGGTGGGCCCAAAGGAGGGAGCAAGTGCACCAGGCAGACTATTGCCAGTGACCTAGGACAGAAGGGTCAGGAAGATGGTGGGAAGCACAGCCCCTTCGTCTTTCCCCCCTATTCCAACTCCTCTGCACAGCTGGTTCCTTTCAGTATATCTCTCTAGAAAAACGTTTTAAGGGGCTCTGTTGCAGCAGACAGCGATAGAGGGGGCAGTGGTGGGGAGCAGAAGAGGTCGTAGATCTGGAGGTGACTCTAGCCTCGCTAGGCCTGAGCAGGGGCACTGGAGGACCAGTATCCGCTGGCTGTCCAGATGCTCCAACATCCAAAGCAACTGTATATTTCCACAAGGCACAGCAAACTCTGCCAGCGGGTCCTCCTTGATCTCTGTGGTAGATCCTACTTCACTCCGTGGAAACAGCCCTGCATGGCTTGCTGAGGCAACAGCTGGTAAACCCAGCCAGGGACCTGTGAGAAGTCAGAGCATCCCCAACGCAGGCCTTCCTCATGTCCCTAAGACAGGGTGCAGAGGGCCTGCACACCAAGCCTCCTAGAACCTCCGAGAAGAAGAGGGGTTCCTCCGCTCTGGAATCCTGGGGTCAAGGATGTAACACAGGACAAAAGCCCTGGAAATGTGGTTCAAGTGCCATTTGCTTGTGACCTTCATAAATCCTTGAAGTCTCTGGGCTTTAGTCTCATTTGAATAGCTAAGAGGTTGAACTAGGTTAGATTTATGAAGAATCTAAAGGTTCAGTAAATGTTTAATTTTAACTTCATTGTTTAAATGTCCCTTAACTATTTTTAAAATGTGTAATAAACACAATACCCTCCACCACATCTGTTGTTACTAAATTTTAGCACGCTAAGGCCACCCAGCACATTAACATGGGCACTAGAATAACTGTTGGCAGTCCTCGTGATGTTTCTCCCAACAACTGTCCAATCAAGGAATTTTTTTACCAATGCAAGAGGAGGGTTTCTTTTCTTTTCTTTTCTTTTGGTGGTACTGGAGATTGAACACAGGGTCTTGTGCCTGCTAGGCAAGCACTCTAACACTGGGCCACATCTTTTACTTTGAGACAGAGTCTAGCTAAGTTGCTCAGGCTGGTCTTGAACTTGGGATGCCCCTGCCTCAGCCTCCCAAGTGCTGCAATTACAGAATGCTCAGATTAGAGGTGTGTACCATGCATGGCTCAAGAGGAGCCATTTTAACCACAGCTGCCACTTGCCTCACTGATTTGGATGTCTCAAGACAGTGTAACCAGAACCAAACTCAGCAGAGAAGCAGACATTGCCACTGCTCAGGGCTGTGGGCAGCCACTCATATGCGTGTGATGCACACAGTCTCACTGGCCTTACAGAGCAGATGCTCAAACTTCCTCACACACCTGCATTAACAAAATGGCACTCAGGTCAATTGTGGACACTGACACACTGGGATAGAGGTGGGGCTTCCCACATGCAAACCATCAGCCATGGTGATTATCTACGTGTGACAGAGTCTAAGCCAGTCCTAGTCCCTGCTGCAGGAAACCCCAGACACAGGCTTGTTCCTGTCACATTAATGATTCATAACAACATGGGACCCAGGGGTTTTATTGTTGTTGTTTTTGCGGTATTTGGGGGTTGAATTCAGGGCCTTACACACACTTTTTAAGTGCTCTACCACTGGGTTGTATCCCAACCCCCCACCCTTTTTTTTGAGTCAGGATCTCACTAAATTATGCAGGCTATCTCTGGCCTAGAACTTGAGATCCTCCTGCCTCTGCCTCCAATGTGGCTGAGATCACAGGTATGCGCCACTGCGCCCAGCGTTCAGGGCACTTTTGTATTGTAAGAGCACAGAATATGCTTCCTCCAAATGTCCCTTTTTGGCAGAAGGGTTATTTCACACTGATTACTTTGAAAAACGGCAGACAAAGGAGAAGCTCTGAAAAGAGGGACTGTCTTTTTATGAAAGAAACTGACATCTCTATAAGAACTCGCCCTCAACAGGAGTCTCCCTCCTCTCTCTGGGATGAGCACGACACTTTGTCACTGGCGAACCTACAGCACAACGTCTCTTTTGTTAACTGTGCTGGGCACAGTGCCCCTGTGTACCCCAAGGTCTATACACCTCCACCTGGGTTTCAGAGGGCAAGGTGTGCAAGCCTGAAGGCTAAGCCTCCTCTGAGATGTACTCACTCATCTCTCTCGTACTCTTAAGTGCCACACGTTATCAAACTTCTATGTATGCCCGCCCTGATCATCTGTCTTTTTACAGGGGCCTATCCCCAGCTCAGAGCTACAAAGGGTGAGGAGAGAGATCTTTTTTCCTTCCCCTATGCTGTATATTATCTGGATTGATCCAAACACAAGCCCTGTGAGTGGTTTGTGGGATGGAAGACCTGGGGTCAAGCTACTCCCTGGGCCTGCTGCTCCTCTGCGACTTTCCTCCACTTGGAGAACCCTCCTCCTCCTCCTCCAGCTGTAACTGAATAGAAGAAATGAATCAAAAGACAAACAGATGCTCATGCACACAGGTGCACACACATGGACACAAATGCACGCGCTGCAGAGGCAGGGCTGGGTGTGTGCAGGACTCCACTCAGCACAGATCCAGGGCCTCTATCTGAAGAGGCTACAACACTCCATCTACTGGAGCATTTCTTTCTTTTATTTGGTAAACAAGCCTCATCCCTACTACATCAAGATTTCTGTTGCAGCTGCTACTGAATTCTCGCAACAGCAGCCCCTCAGGAATGATAGCTTTGGACTATAAATGGAGTCTGTGCACTTTACAGGGGCAGCAGGGAAGAGGGAAGTGGGAGCAACTGTCAGTGGGTGAAAGCACTGCCCCAGGCCTGGAGACTGGGTTGGATTCTGCCACCTCTATTGTCCACAGCCTGACTTGCCTTGCCATGTGTTTGGTGATTAAATTCCTTTCATGGGGATTAAGAACCTACCAGCAGGCGCCTGCTTTGCTCAGGATGAAAACAGATCACATTCTACACACAAATACCTAAAGAGACCCTCATTAGAAAAACACGCTGATGGACAACATGCCCTGGGTTTCCTTTTCCTGCTCAGAGTGAGTATTTTTAGCCTCATCACTGCAAACTCTCGGAGGGTAGGAAGCATCTCACGTTTCAGCAGCCACAAGAACTGCAGAATACCATATTCGGAAAGAAGGGAGACTGAAGAATGGTCCAGTGCATGCCTAAGCAAACAAACTCAGAGCAAAACTATGCTTGGGAATTCCAACCATTCTACTGAGAAGGCCAACTTCTGAGCTGAACCCCCAGGTCTAATGAGGGTCAGCGCACTTTGCCTGACCAGGCCAAAGAGGGGTGGGTAGGGGGACTGGGACCAGGGTGGGAGAAGGGAGAGGCCCACCAGTGGGCAGTGCCTTGCCTTCTGGCCAACAAAATACAGAAGGTGGTATTTATGAGATATAAGCTCTAAAATTGGTGTGAATACATGGCACTTTTATGGACTTGAATTGGATACAAGTTCTTTTACTTGCAAAATCCTTAACAACATGGCGTTTGTATTCCTTTCTGACAATCCCAAGTAATTCTACCCCAGCAATACTGTGTTCAGAGCATGAGCAGATCCATCATGGCACATGTTCATTTTAAGATAAACCTGATTGACACTCAGCCATCTGAACTTATTGAACACATCAGTGAGAAATAGTTCTTTGTGCCATAAAATGGATCATCTGCAGAAATCTTTTACATAGTAAAGTTCTTTGGGCAAAGATTTGATTTACAAAAACTCAACTGTCAACTTGCCAAGAACACAGTCATTCCATCAACAGGGCTGTTTATAAAATGCTATAGTGGATCTGTCACTCAAGTATGCTGGGATCCACACCTGGGCCCCAGGAGCTTAAGGGTCATAAAGATGGATCATCATTCCCCTCATTTCCTTCTAGACTCAACCCGGAGACCTAAAGAGAAGGCGACAAGTCAGCATATGAAGAGGCAGCTCCCCGCTGGCAGACAACTGCCTTTCATTCATTACACACTGAAAATCCAAACTGTCCTTCAAGGTCAGAACTGAGCACCTGTGCACCTGCTGTGCACAATCCTGCTGGCTAAGAGGGTGAGGTGGGCAGACTGGGTCATCTTTGTATATGTGTGTTCATTTGGCAATTTATTTCCTGTTATACTGGCCTTCCCCATCTTCTATGAAAATGAAAAAAAGTGCCAATATTAGTAGTAAGCAGCAGGGTTCTCAGAAATGTCACCTAATTGTGGCTAAGGTGGAAACCATTAGATGTGACAAAGGCAGTGATGTCTGACCCTCAACGGGAGGTTCAATGAATACACATCATTCAAGGAAAAAAATGGAAGCAGAGTGTGCAGGAAATTTCTCAGCTATCTTATCTAAAAGGTAAAATATAATTAGAAATGGTATAAATGACAGGTTCCCCTAACTCTTCAAATGGTGTCTTAAGAAGCATTATATCCAGAGCTGTCTGTGGCCTGTATTTTCCTGCTCTGCCAAGTAGAACTAGGTTGTCATGCTGAGGGTCTCAGAAAGGCCATCCCCCAAGGCCTTGAACTGACAGTAGAGCCTCCCCCAAGGTGGGACACCTGCCTCTGCCAGCTCTCAGGAACAGGGCTAAGATTTCTAGAAGTCACCTCTCCTTGCTCGCTGTGTCTGGCACTTCCTTCCATCTCTGAGGGAGGGCAGGGTTTCCATAAGAGAGAACAATGTTCTTTCCAAAACCTATAAATTCTTCATCTCTACAAAACCCTAGATGGTTATTTGATCTAATCTTCAACAATTTAAAGGATAAAAACAAAAATAAAGACTGCTCTTCCTGGAAAAGCTGCACTTGCATCAGGAGCCAGCCTCCAACATTCCCCAGCCTTGAGAAGCCCTTTGGAGAGGGCTTTGATCTAGGTGGTCTTAGGTATGGAAGCCAGCCCTACCCACATACTTTCTGAACTCAACAAGTTGTTCATGCCACCTTCCTTATTGTTCTCCATGTAGCAAAACTCTCTGGGAAAGCCAGGGCTCCCAAGGGCCGCTGTGGCCCCTGCAGGGCAGGCCTAGTTAGAGCCAAGTACAGGGATTTGGAGTAAAAGGGCAACAGCCCACAGCCATGCATCATGTAAAAATGTACCCCTCCTCCCTATTCCTATCAAGCTATCTATGACAAGTTAAAACTAGGGGAGGCAGAACTAAATCTAACCCCTAAGACCGTGTTACAGATTCTGTTGCAAAAATGTGCTGTCTCTGGGTGTGGATTAAAGACTAAGCATGAGTCTCATGTTGTCAACGACTCCTTTAAAAATAAAATGTGCATGGTCACTAAATGGACTTTATACATATGATCAAAAAGTTCTCTTTATCTATACTTTCATCTTCCTAAAGTAATTATATAGTAACTACAAGATTTTATCACTTAGATATTCACTTAAATGCTCCATCAATAATACCAAATGTACAGCATAAATTATATTACAATAATTAATATTAACTTATCACAGCCCTGCCCACATACAATATCTTTTGATCACATGTTGACTGCTGAGCACTGTACAAAATACCACAAGTAGATTTTCATTTCATCTTGATAAGAGTTCTTTGAATGAGATGTCACTGTTAGGTCCACTTTACTGAGGTGAAGGAACCAAATCACAGCAAGATACATCACTTGCCCCAAGTCTCAAGGTGAATCTGTGTCAAGGTCGGGAATTTAACCTGGCAGATGAATTAACCAGAAGCTATACTCTTAATCAAAATAAGGAGGCCTTAACCTATTTTGATAATATGCTATGACACTTATAAAGAGTTTCCTATGTGATGTACTTCATGGCCCTGCATAATCATAAATCCATCTCATATGCAACCAACTTCTGTGAGGCAAGGGCTATTCTTATCTCACTGTTACTGATGTGGAAAGGCACACCCAGAAAAGCTCAGCAACTTGTCTATGGTCACACAGCCAGTGGGCATCTGGCTGGGATCTGAGTTCTTGACTCCTACACTGTAGCCTCTGAGAAGTCTCCTCTAAGAACACCCAGCTCACTAACACTCACCTATGAATGCTGCTTAGAATGAAACATCAGAAAACACTTCCGTTTTCCTGGAGAACTGTTATGCTTTCTCCCCCAACAGTCTACAATGACTGCATTCCCTTCTAATTCAGGTCACATGGCATCCTGAGACCAGAACAGAAACTCAGCATAGGGTGCTGCAGGATGATATTATGGCAATTACATCGAGCAGCTCCTCATGTCCTACTCCTCACTCAATTTTTTCCCCTATTTGTGTATGTATGATGTCAAATAAGTTTCTTCACGTGCTTTGAGGATTAATGTGGACTATAAATAACATAATTCAATTTAAAAACAATTTCTTAAAACACAGCCAATATAAATCATAATCATGGACTCTGTTACTCTAAAAATCTGTCAGAAGATTGCAGCTTTGAGTAGTTGTCACTTCTAAAGCGCGCTGAGATGGTCATACTTCTGATCTAGCTATATGCCAAATCACAGAAGGCATGTGTCACATCACAGAGGGTGCGTGTCACGTCACTGAAGACTCCCCTCAGGTTCTGCTCTCTTCTCAGTGGCTGAGCATGAGCTGAGCAGGAAAGTCAGGTGAAAGGGCGCCATGTGAGACGTCAGTGCAAAAGGAGGCTGTTTTTACAAAACCAATTCGCACAACTTCACACCCAGTCTCAAGAAGAGAGAGAGGAGACCCAACTATCATTTCCATGAGAATTTAAACAATACAACGCTGATTTTCCTAGGGAGGACATAGGTTGAACAGACAAGCAACAGTGTTTGTGGGTAAAGATACTGTAGGTTACCAAGTGCAGGCAAGTGTAAGTTTTTCTGTTGAAGGTGATAGGGCTGTTTGTCCATCTTTCTTTCTTTCTTTTTTTTTTTTTTTTTTTTTTTTTTTTTTGGTACTAGGGATGGAACACCTGGGCCTTGTGTGTGATTGGGCACAAGCTCTACTGCTGAGCTATAATGTAACTATTTATTTACTTTTTTTTTTTGGAGACATAATCTCACTATGTAATTGTCTGGCCTCCAATTCACTATTTCACTATGTACTCACAAATTTGTGATCCTCCTACTTCAGTCTCCTGAGTGCTGGGATTACAGGTGTGTGCCACCGTGCCTGGCTAGGGTTGATGTTTTTTAAATGAAAAGCAAGGAAAGCACTCACTACGAAGAGGGACTCCATGTGTGGCAGAAACATGATAAGAGAATGAGCAGACTACCAGAAAGGGGTCACGCTGCCGATTCACTTGCACTTTCTGGGTTTTCCACATGCTCACTTCTGGCCACTCAGCCTGCCCTGCAGGGCAGGGACACACAGGTCCACTGAGCCCTGCTGCCCTCTCAGCAGAGAAGACAGCCTCTAGAATATACACAGGTGAGGCAAACCCAAGGGTTCTGCGGGACAGGGGGAAGGACAGCAGGGTATAGATAAACCCAGTCTCCTCAGTTCTCAACCCCATTTGTCTCCACCTGTTTGGACAACCCCCCCAATTTCCACCCTCCAATTTCCTGAGTGTGGGTCATCCCCTCCTTCAGTGTCCTACAACACCCACTTTGTCGTGGGCTGCCAGTACGATTCCCCCACCCTTTCCTTTGGTGCCAGGGATTAAATCCAAGGCCTGACACATAGTAAGCATGCTCTCTACCACTGAGTGGCACCCCAGCCCTTCCTGCCACCTTTGAGGGTCCCAGGCAATCTTTTCCCCCAGCGCTACAGGGTCCTGGGATACCTCGTTCAAGTGTGCAGACCCTCCTCTCCCAAAATAGGCCTGGAAACACCCCTGCACTATACCCTCTAGGGGCCTGGGTTAGCTCCCCTTCATGCTTTAATGCCAAAGACAATCAAGAATTTCTACCTTTCAGGACAGACAAAAACCTGGGCTTCTATACCCATCAACTGTATTGTACTTTCTTTAAACCAGCACTGGGGGAGGAAGAAAGGCCTTGACATGGATTTTCCAAAAATAATCCTGGTGAGATGCTCAGAACTACAGAAAATGCCAGAGGTAAACAGCAAGTCACTTAGCTTTTTGCTACAGTATACATTTAGAATTCCATCTCCTGTTCAAGGTCACACACGCTCTCTACACACCCCAGCAAGCAATGGGCAAACTCTTTTCCTTCTGGTGTCTCACCTGAAATGCTGCCCTGAGAGGTAGCTATATAGGTCGAATGCCCCTAATCCCCAGATCCAAAATCTGAAACTTTTTGAGCATCAATGTGATTTTGGAGCATCTCAGATTTTGGATTTCTGGATTAGAAATGCTCAACCTGTAAAGTCTATGAGAATATTTCAAAATCTGGAAAACTCCCTACTCTGAAACACCTGTGACCCCAAGCATTTCAGATAAGGAATCCAGTAAGTTTAAAATTTACTTTTAGTTGTTACAAAGACAGCCCCTCCTCCCTCCAAAAAAAAAAAAAATTGATTAATTAATTAAATAAATCAGTAAAATTCAAATGAACGAGGAGTCAATTTTAAAGCAATAAGGCAGCCTGTTCCCTGTATTCTGGGAGGCCTAAGAGGTGGCAAGCCCAGCCATACACGGTCTCTGCACCCAGGAGGGAAGCTCAGCAGCCACAGAATGGGACAGTAAAGTGGGTTGGAGCCAAAAGGAAAACTTAAATCACAAAATGCCTCACCAAGCTCTAGGACCCAGTGTGGACACAGGTGCACAGACCTCCTGCCCCAAGACTGGCCTGGAGACATCCCACCCAGCTGCCAAGGCAACATTGGGGACTCAAGACCCAGAGGCAGCCAGGATCTGTCCAGAATTAGCCACCAGAAAACCAGAACAGGCACATAAACCGAGCAATACTGCTTCATGCACTAGGAAAGGGAGGTGTGCTCCATAGCCCAGACCCTGACTCAGCAGAAGGCACAGAAAGCTCGGCTCTTCTCAGGAACAGACACAACTGAAATGTCTTTCACAGCTTTGGCAAGGGGAACCAATTACTTACAATGACCAAACTCATCTTGGGAGTACTCACCAACTAATATAAAAGCCTTAGTGCTTCTCACAAAGTAGACCCACAAGGGCACCTGAGGTAGAGGAGCAGCAAGACGGCTGAGCAGAGAAGTACCAACAAAAAAGGAATGTGGGGCCAGAAGGGACCATTCCATCCTGTCCGCTGTGCCCTGGCCACATCGGGGAGTGACACAGGCCAGCAGCCATTCAGGCCCTCGAGACCAATGTGAGGATCTGAGCCATCCTGGAGTCCAACAGGACATGACCATGTTACAACACAGAGAAACCACATCACTGGCTCCTTGACAGCGACAGGATTCACACTCGGCCCCCCTCCGACAAGTCTCTTCCCAAAATAACTCTATGAGATGAACATCTCTGCCCTAAAAATTGTATGGCTTCATTTTCTTTAAATCTGCTTCTCTACTTGGTAGACACCTATGTGACAAGCCCCAGACTAGACCAGCACTGTCTAATCCAAGGGCCAGTGGTCACAGGCTGCTACATAAATTTAAATAAGGTAAAATAAGACTTAAGAGTGCAGGTACATGAGTCGAGCACTCAGTATCCACACATGGCTAGCAGTCACTGCACTGCAGATTGGAGCCAGGCAACACCTTCACCAACACAGAAGGTCCTCCTGGGTGGCAGCTGACCATGCAGTCGCCCAAAAGTGTGACCAGGTGAGCAAGAGAGAAAGAAATTTCTGCCCTCATGAAGTCCACATTATGGGGAAAACAGCCTCTTATCAAAAAGCAGTGTTGACAGTAAGGTTCAGCAGTGAGTCCCAGGGCAGGGACGGCAGAGGCGCTGTGGTGGGGAAGGAAGCAGGATAGGAGAGAAGGCCGCCATTTTCTCCTTCTCAGCGCACGGCCTCACACACTGGAGCGTGCTGGTGTTCGGAAACATGGTCTCATGAAATTTCCACAGCATGAGGTCACCAGTTAAGCATCTTTGGTCATCGCGGCCTGGGCTAATTCACATCAAACACTGACACGGCAACATAACTCACTTTAGTCGGGACTCTGTGGGAGCCGGCACTGGTTCCTCATGGCTGTGGAATGCCTGAGACAGAGATAACCCAGACATCTGATGGACTCCCGCCATGCTCCAGGCTGCTGGAAGCTGTGGGACCATCATGTGCCTGAGTCTGGAGGACACAGAGCCACAGGCTTGGCGGCCTGGAGGTGAGGGCAGCTAGAGGCAGACACTCCTCATTTGCTGAGCTTTCCTCTGACAGGTCACACTCCGCCTCAATCTCCACAGAGGAGGAGGGGTTAGGAGCTACTGCAAACTGCAGAACTGATTTTGAAGGGCTGGGCTCTAAACATTGGACAGACAAGCAGCAAATGGTCCTGGATGATAGTGAAAAGGAAGACTTTCCTGAGTGAAGCCCCAGAGCTCTCCAAAGTCACTGGAAACAGCCCTTGAGTTTTCTAAAACCTGTGGATTTACTGTACTAAATCCCAGGACTAAACACTGTTCTCATTTTAGATGACTTGTTTTCAAAATCCACGGCACATGTCCTCGTCCTTTTAAACCTAACAGAGGACCCATCCCTTTTGTGTGATGTGTGATGACCACTAGTGGTGAGATGCTCAGGGCACAGAGGGCACAGGACCATCCCTGCTCCTGACCACCCCACCCAATTGCTGGAGCAATGAGGAGCACCAGGATGGCCTGCTGCTCCCTGTGTGTCCTCTTCCCTGAGGGCTGTTGTCACTTCTGAGAACCCATGCTCCCAATCAGCAAGGGGTATGACGACCACACCTGTGCACTGTGACACAGGAACACTGAGCACTGTGATTGGGAGAGTTTGTCCTGGCAGAAAAGTGAGTGTGGGAATTTACCGGCCCCACTTCTGAACCACAGTATGAGAAGAGATGGGCAGGTAGCTGCACTGTAAAGAGGGTGGAGGTGCTGCAGGCTAACAAGGCGGACGAGGGAAAAACAGACAAGGGAGATGGCCTCTGTAACCCGTCAGCCAGCTTTTAAAGCCAAGCTGTTTACAGCTAAATTTATACCAACAGACCTGCACAAATGGATATAAGGGTTCCTGGAGAAATAATGACTGTGTTACCCAGACAAAGCTTCCAGCTGTTTGGCCAACTTCCCACACCCTAGACAGGAGTGACCCTCAGGGATCCTACCCTGGTACCATGGCTAACAACAAGGGCACAAAGCCCTATTGAGAGTGCCTAAGAATGAGGACCAAACACAACCACCAAGAAAACAGCTGTTTCCACTGCTGAGGGTTCATATAGCCGTGAATAATAACATGCTGGGCAGCACACCCCACATAGCCTGGGAAACTACCAAAGTCTGCTGTTCACAGTCAAAGCTTGGGGACAAAGACTGCAAGATCCATAGCTCAGGAGATCACTGTCATGGCCTCCAGTTCTCCAGAAGGCCACATGAGCCTCTCTCATCAGCTGTTATTCCCTTATCTGGGTTTAGGTAACACAGATCCCCAGTGGCCAAATCCCAAACACAGACCATGCCTTTGGGTCAGTGCACTACACAGCTCTGTAAAAGCTCCATGTCTGCAGATGTCCTTTCACCTAAATTTCCCATGCAAAATTGTAGCCATTCCCTTGACAAACACAGATATGGAACTAGGAGGGTTTATGGTAGACTGCAGTGGTTGTTTTTGAAGGAACACAGGTAACAAGTATGATAGAGTAAAAGAGAGAGTGAAGGGAAGGTTGGTTTTATTGACACACAGTCTGCAGAGTCCCTGCAGCTTTCTAAGCCTTAAAAGCCATGCTCACTTTGCTTTGTCTTAGCTTAAAATTTTAAGACTTAAGAGTTTCTCAATAAAACTCTTAGCTGATGAAATTCACCCTCATACCTGAGAAATGTGGGGACCGCTTTTTAGGCCACAAAGTGGTCTGAAGGTTATGCATGAAGCCTCGCAAGAGAAGCGATAAACCTTTTCACTAAATCCATGGGAAAAATACAAATAGACAAAGTCCACCAACAACCTTAATACACGGAACCAGGTGCATCTCTGATGACAACACAGCCCAGGCCAATTCCTAGATTATTGGCTAGTAAGACTCCGAAGCAGAGAACCCAGCTCAGCTGTGGCCAGCTGACCTACACTGTTTCTGACCTACAGAAACAATGAGATAATCAGCGTGTACTTTAAACTAAACTAAACTAAACTAAGCTAAGCTAAGCTAAGACTGGTCTGCAGCTGTACCACTGTGGCATCTGATCCCCTTAGATCTTGGAAGCTAAGCAGGGTCAGGCCTGGTTAGTAATTGGATGGGAGAGCACCTGGGAACACCAGATACTGTAGGCTTGGGAGAAGGACCTGGTAACCCACTCCCCAAAATCAATCTGCCATTGAAAACCTTGTGAATAGCAGAGAAGCACTGACAATGGTGTTTCGCCTGTTGTACACAGGGTTGCTATGAGTCAGACGCCAACTCGAAGGCACCTAACAGCAACAAACTAAGACTAGTAGAAAGTCTTTGGTTTCTTATGTGACTGTTTATCCATCAACCAACTGGCAAAATCTCAAAGTGGGGAGACAAATTCAGGCCTGGCCTATGCCATCTGGAGTCCTGCACATTCCCTGCAAGCCAGGCTACGGCCTACTCCTTTCATCCACAAGGAGAGATGGGAAGCCAGGCTGATGGTGGCAGCCTAGAGGGGGCCATGTGGCTCTGAAGGACAAGACTGCACTCCCACCAGGAATACCTTGGAGGCTTTTCCTAAGTGTGAGTTAGCTAATCAACTCTCCGTACCACCATCTGGCTTGTCAGAAAATAATTTAGAAGCATTTGGAAACAAATCTGTATAAGAGAAATGGAAATCACATACACTGAACACACACAAAACACAGCCTAGAAATGTACACTAAGCACACTTGACTAAATCTACTAAAAAATGACTCCCGAAGTCTTAGATTTCTAATACCAAGTCAGTCAAATGGAAAATCTCAAAGCAGCAGTATCTTCATTAATCTGAATTTTAATCTTTTTTTTTTAAACTGCGGAGGTGGTATTGTTTATTGAATCAAGTAATACAACTTTTAGAAGTCTGTAATTGTACACTTGATTTAAAAATGTTTGCATTTAGTCACCACAAAGCAGATTTACAGACACCCATCAATTGCAGAAAACACAAGAAAATATGTTTCTATGTGATTCTAACACAGGGACCCTTTATCATAAGGAAATATTTTTAGAAAATAAAGCTATTAAGTTTACAATGTACAAAGTGCTGAACATTTTAAGCAAAATCTCTATCTTTAAGGGAAAAATGTATTCTTTTTTATGCTCTATATTCTTGGTTTAAATTTTAATTCTTTTCAGTGGAACCAAAACCTCCTGAACCCCTTTCAGTGTCTTCCAACACTTGAACTTCTTCTATTTCTGGATAAAAAATTCTTTCACAAATGAGCTGTGCAATTCGATCACCCGTTTTCACTTCAAATTTCTCTTTGCCAAAATTAAACAGTACACCACCAACATTTCCTCTATAATCTTCATCTATGACACCAGCTCCTAAATCCATGAAGTATTTTGTAGCCAAGCCAGAACATGGAGCTACTCTTCCATAGCACCCAGAGGGAAGGACTATCTGAATGTCTGTTTTCACAAGGGCTTTTTCCATAGGTGGTACTGTATAGTCATAGGCACTGTATAGGTGGTAGCCCACGGCGTGCGCGGACCCCGGGGTGGGCACCGTGGCGCACTCCAAGAGCCGCATGAAGCGGAGTCGTAAGCCACCGTCCCCCGTGGGCCGGGCCCGCTTGCTGGGCGAGTCGGCCGCTCCCTCTTCTGAGGAGGGCATGGTGTGGCAAGTTGAATTTTAATCTTCATGTAAATCCCCTCTCTTTTCCAATTTTCTTCCCACAATAATTAAACACAGGCTGGGATTTAGCTCAGTTGGTAGAGTGCTGCTCTCCACTCTCTGAGGACCTGGGTTCGATCCCCAGCAGCGCAAAAATGGGAGAATGACGTGGCAATCCACTCCCAAAGCAATCCCAAAACAAGCAAACATTGAAAACCCTATGAAGGTCACTATGAGTCAGATCTGACTTGACAGCACCTAACAACAACAACAATAGCATAGCTAAACATACGCACACCTCCGACCAATGAAATGGTCTTTACCAACTATATTCTGTATTTTAAGTAGGGCCCATGAGACCTGAGTTCCACTCTGATTCTGCAATGCAAGGCAGGCCACAGCCTTCCCTTCTGAGATACCTTTCACTCACCTGAAAATGGGGATTGAACTTCCTGTCTGGCTCCCTTGTCACAGGAAGATCAGGTGGGTTAGGACATGTGAGGACATGACAAACCAGAATGCCTTACTTAGGTATTTCCATCTCACATTCCTCACATGCAGGGGAACTGCTAGACTAACTCAAAATGATTCAAATTTTATATGCTTCTAGGGAAGTTTTGCTACTCATTTAGAAAGTTTAAAAAGTTTTGAATTTCAAATGCCTTGTGATAAAATAGAACATGCATGACAAGTCCTACTTAAGACAGCTAGGCCACAATGGGTGCTAAAACATCAAGCAAGCTGCCCTTGACTATAAGCAGTGGAAGCATAATTACCTGTTTCTCCCCACAATGTGTCGGTGCCATTGACTTCGATTTCACATTCCTCTTCCATTCCCAGCAAGCACTGGACCACCTGTCAGAAGTGGCAAGGTGATTTAATGAGTTCTCATAGCAATAGGTGCTTATTATATCCCATATATCAAAGGAGAGTGTGTTGTTTTTTAACCATTATTATCTCGTGCTGTACAAGGAGAGAAAATATAATGAAAACCATTTTCAGGCATAATTCATATGCTATTCACACTTTCACTTGGAGAAGACTTTAAAAAAAAAACAATCTCTGTAAATTTCAGCAACATTGTTCAGGATTACTAGGTACTCAGAATTCTAATGAATTCCAACATGACCCAAATATGCCAGCCTAATCAACAAAGGACACGGCAGATCACATAAAGTGCAGTTTCTGCATAAATAACCAGAAGATGGTGAATCCATTTTTCACACAAAAGGAAAACAAGGTGATATACATTTAAAAAAAATTTTTTTTAACTTATTGTCCAAGTGATTTTTCTACTGACAGCATTGTTCTTTTCTCTTCTCGGCATTGTCATGGCAGAGAGCAGGGCAGGTCGCAGGTCTGGAGGCAGGAAAGCTGGCTTTCAGGGAGAGGAAGCATCAGTGCCCTGGACCACAGCCAGCGTCCACGCTCAGCAGCAGGAGTGACAGTACAAGACAAAGCCATCCCCCAGGCTCCCAACCCACACCTTTTGTGGGAGGCTGAATAATGGCCCTGAAATAGGTCCACAACCTAATCCTGGGAATCTGTGTGTGTCATTTTACAGGTCAAGAGGGAATTGCAGATGTGGCTACCAGTCTTGAAATGGGACACTTTCCTGAATTCTCAGGGTGTCCTGTGTATCTGCTGCACACCTGATAGGACCCACTAGTCCTAAGAAAAAGATAGGAGGAACCTAGGCGGGAGGAGGAGAAGGGACAAGCAGATACAGATAAAGTGACACACTCAGAAGACAGAGGAAGGACCACAAGCTAAGGACTACAGATGGCTTTAAGAAGCAAGAAAAGCTAGGAAGCAGACTCTCCCCTAAAGCCATCAGAAGGAACCCAGGCATCCTCTCACCTTAATTTTAGACTTCTGGCCTCTAGAACTCTAAAAGCAAGTGTGTGTTGTTTTTAGCCACAATGTTTGTGGCTATTTGTTACAATACCTTTAGGAAACTAACACACCCTTTCAACCTTCTGGTGAATAAATCCTGTTTTTCTTTTTTTCCACAAAATAGTTACTGGCTGTGCAGAGGGAGCTTTTGCTCAGCACTCCTCAAAGCCAGCTTTAGAATGAGGGGTGCAGGTGAGTTGAGAAGAGTGTCCTATCTAGCACGGTGCTCACAATCCTCTCAATGATGACTCTATATTCTGGACCCACTCAGATTTAGAGAACTGCTTAAAAAGGAAAACCATCTACATTTGCAGACATGTGTATTTAACACTCTCAGTGTGTTTACACATACATGTTTTCAGTGTTTTAAATGTTTTAAATGCCAACAATTAGCCAGGTGGCAGTGCATGCTTGCTGTGTGTGTGTCTGTCCTGTGTTTAAGTGCCAAATGTCAGGCAGCCAGCTTGGCACTCAAATTTACTTCAAGCCATTTTAGGGGAAAGAATCTTACCAAATACCAGCACCTCTGATTGCCTGATGATAATACAGAGTGGGAAATATGGGAAGAGGGCGAGTAAAATGTCATTAAATTCACAAAGTGAAGACATAGGTCACAAGATGACAATTAAATCTTCAAACTGAAGAATACTGACATCTACCAGGAATAAATACTCTATTTAATGGCTACCTGACGTTTTCTTTCAGTGTAGTAACTGCAAATGACAAGCGTTCTTACATACTATCACAGCATCCAATTCTATTTTTAAAAATCTTTTAAATACTCAAGAATGATTTTAAAGCTAGCAGTCCTTTTTTTTTTTTTTTTTTTTTCCTTCTTTTTGGCTTTTTAAGACAGGGTCCCAATGTGTAGCCCAGGCTGGCCTGGAACTCACTATGTAGACTAGCCTAGCCTCGAATTCAAGATCCTCCTGCCTCAGCCTCCCAAGGAGCATACACCAACATGTGATTATTTTTAGATTACAAGGACAAAATAATGAATCAAAAGGAAAAAAGTAAGACAGCACAGTAGAGTGTGAATGCTGAACAGGGAAGAAAGAAACAAGCAAGAAAAAGAGAGAATGAGCACCATCAAGAGGCCTCACACAGGAAGAGAACAGACTTTCTGTCCCCATCACACACACAGGGGCCTGGGGACTCTTACCACAGAGGATGTCATGCCAACAGGACCCATTTACTTGTGGTCAAGGCCAAGCAGTGGCTAGTTCTTGAAATCCTCATTTTCTTTCACTCCCTCAGTGCATCACAGGCTTACAACTTGGAAGGTGGTGACTGGCCAAAGTAACTGACCTACTGGGCGACGGCTTCCATTACCAGGAGGGAATCCCCCAGTCCTACTCACCATGCTGTGGCCCATGCTGGCGGCCGCTGTCAGTGCCTGCTGCAAGGCTTGGCTCTTCCTTAGCGTGCCAGGCTGGGGAGGACCTGCCAACCACTCACAGGTCAGCAGGTACTGGAGAATGTCACTGTGGCCCCGCAGTGCACTGTGCACAAGTGCACACTGGCCTTTCTTATCTAAGTGATCCACCTGGGAGAGGAGTAAGGGAAGGGCACAGGTGAGTGTCCCCTACACTCTTAGAACACCAGTACGCACATCAGCTGAGTGCAAACCCCAGACTGCTGCAAATGGATTGCATTTACACTCTGATTTGTCTTTCTGGACAGTGCTGAATCTTTGTCTGACTTCCTTTATGGTAACGAGACCACGGATCCAGGCCTTAGGCTCCCTTTTGAGAATCAGTGATTACAAGGCACCCTCCTCACCCAAGTGTCTCTCCAGCAAAATATACAGAGCTCCCTGTTCCCTTGAGATGTACAAGAACAAAGATCAAGATCTCAGACAAAGCTCTGTACTTTCCAAAGGGTGATCAGCTAGAGCATTCTCAGGCTGCTCTAAGAGGCTGAGATTTGAGGGAGAACAGTTCCTCAGTCACTAAACCAGGGGATCTAAAGAAAGGGAGGGGTCTGGGGAATACAAGGAAGGCTAGGAGGTGAGTCCACACAGGCAGGTGATCTGGGATGTAGCATCCTATAAGAGGTGGGAGACAAAGCCAGGGGAGGCCAGCTAGCTGGGAAAGGAGAGTGTGAGGCCTACACTCTCCTAAAGGCCAAAGGCAGCAGGCACTCCATTACCCCATCTAACCTGGTGGGGCCTGAGGCTGAAAGGGAACCCAGGGCCCAGTCCTGCCATGCTTGCACATTCTGGGGAGCTCTGCACCCTCACTTGAGAGCCACCAACATGACCACTGGCCTCCTCCTGCAGAGTTTTCATCTGTGACAGGAGGGGACCTGCTGGCCTCCGAATAAAGCTAAGGAACAGCTGAGATCGATGCCTAGTGTAGTTTGTCTTTGTGTGTGTTTTTAGGGGGGTGTAGAATTTTAAATATCCTAATTAACTAAACTCCCACAGCTGTACCACTGTGGTATCCAATCCCATCAGATCTCGAAGCTAAGCAGAGTCGGACCTGGTTAGTACTTGGATGGGAGACCACCTGGGAACACCAGGTGTTGTAGGCTTGGGAGAAGGACCTGGTAACTCACTCCCAAAAAACAATCAGCCATTAAAAACCCTATGAATAGCAGAAAAGCATGACAATAGTGTTTTGTCTGTTGTACGTAGGGTCGCTATGAGTTGGACACCGACTCTGTGGCACCTAACAACAACAATAATTAACTAAACAGGCCAAAGACAATGTTTAGTGTTACTCAAAAGGCACATCTGACAATGAAATACTTACAGTAAACCTATGTGATATTTACTGTGAGGTAGGCATCCTTTCACTTAATCATTAACACTGACAGTGCTAAAGTAACTTGGCTGGGGATCCACAGTTATTTCGTATGAATAGTAGTGTTGTTGTTGTTGTTGTTGTTGTTGTTGTTAGGTGTTGTCGAGTCGGTATCCGACTCATATGGACCATGAGTACAACAGGTGAAACACTATTGTCAGTGCTTCTCTGCTATTCATAGGGTTTTCAATGGCTGATTGTTGTCTGGGAGTGGGTTGCCGGGTCCTTCTCCCAAGCCTACAGTATCTGGTATTCCCAGGTAGTCTCCCATCCAAGTACTAACCAGGCCCAACCCTGCTTAGCTTCTGAGATCTGATGGGATGGGATGCCACAGGGCTACGGCTGCAGGCAGCTATAAATAGTAGTAGGTTGATTTAATGCCCACATGGTACCATGGTGGGAGACACTGTCATGGTTCCCACCGGACAGATGAGAAGGCTGGGCCTTTACGGGCTCATCACTTCCCAGTGTTCTGGCTGGCAAGTGGAGAGAAGAAGCTTCCAGGTATCCCTGTTCAAGCAGCTCATGTACCCATGGAACTCATGCTATTGTTTTAAAAGGAATATGAATTCAAATGGGATAAGGAGAGGAGAAAAGAGTGGTATAAAGGAAGCATTTAAAATCTTTTCAACCAATTGTGGCGGTGTGTTAAATTCTATAGTGAATTCTAGGTCAATACCTGCAGGCTTTGTGAAGCCTGGTACTACTCATGTGGCTAGTGGCCAGGAGTCTCTCTGGAGCCTCCCCTTGGAGACATGAAGCAGAGAAATGACTTTAGCACAGACACATGGCCCACCCCTCTCCTGAAGCTGCTCTCTGCCAAGCAACATTACCAACTGGCAGATACCTGCATCCCGACCCTCTCTGCTTATACTGAAGTACCTCAATTCACTGCAATTTGACAAAGCAGAGGCCAAAGGAGACTGGCCCAGTGGATAACAATTCCAGCAATGATAGGAAGGTATTTCTCACCCATCCCTTGCCCTGGCTATCATTCCAAAAGCTGCTGCTTACCCTCGCCCCTTTCTTGGTCAGCAGGCACACCAACTTCATGTGGCCAGCAGCTGCTGCGTAGCAGAGAGAGGTCATACCATTCTCTGACACCCCATCCAGGCAGGCACCGAATTCTAGGAGCAGAGTGACGACTTCCTCATGACCGAGGTGAGACTGGACGCACAGGATGGGGGCGTTGTTTAACACTTCTGTCCTGTAGTTCACATTAGCCCCTCCCAAAATCAGGAGACGGCTCACCTGTTGGACAACGTCCCCCAACAAGATTAATTTCTCATATATGTATTAGTTCTAATGACATTTGTGGAGAAAGGTGGTACCCTCACCTTTTTGTTTTTAATCTAGTGGATCTCAAACTTGAGTGTGCACGAGCCAGAACACATGGGAATAATACACATTCTCATGGGGAAAAAAAGATGGTGCATCCACAATGGAAAAATGTCTGACATGTTCTCAAAAAAGTAAAAATAAAAACTACTGCATGATCTGGTAAACCCACTTCTGGGTGTATATCCAAAATACTGAAATCAGGATCTTAAAAGAAATACTTACATGCCCATGTTAACTGAAGCATCGTTCACAAAGGCCAAGAGGTAAAAGCAACCTCAGTGTTTATCAGCAGATGAATGGAAAAAATGGGATGTATAATATAGTCAAATATCATTCAGCCTTAAAAAGGAAGACAATGCTGACATGTGCTACAACAGATGAATGTAAAGATACTATGATAAGTTAAATAAGCCAGATGCTAAAGGAAAAACATTGTATGATACTACTTGTGAGGTACCTAGAGCAGTTAAACCACAGAGACAGAAAGTGGAATGGTGGCTTCCAGGTCATGGGCAGAGGGGGAAATGAGAATTATTTAATGATGGAGAGTATTAGTTTCACAAGATGAAAAGTTTTGGAGACTTATTACACAACAGTGTGACTATATTTTACTAACTATACAATTTAAAAATGGTTGAGATGTTTTTTCTATTATGTGCTTTTTAAAATCACAATTGAAAAAAATTTAAAATGCAGCCTTGACCCCTCCCTCAGGTGTTGGTGGTACACTCTTAATGAATTCTCAGATGACAATGATGTGTCAGTTTGGGGATTGTGCTTTGAAAAATCACTGTCCAAACTAAATAAAAACAGAAAATTCATTTTTCTAGTGATGAAATAATCATCACAGTATTAAATAATTAACAGTGAAATAAAGCCAAAAGAAAATACAAGTAACCTCTTTTCTTTACAAGGATATGTTCCAGAAAGAAAAAACAGAATGCACAGAAATGTTCTTGTGCCCACAGACTGTCAGCGGGGTGATGCTGCTAGAAGGGCACCTGCTGCTTCTGCTAATTACTGTCTCATCCCAATGCCTTCCGCCCAGGTATCAGGCAAAGTTTTTATCTATAGATTTTAAAATAATAACACCAAACATATGTAAATTTTAGCTAAACCAGTATCTCCAGATCACGAGAAAAATGACACTCCTTTAACACCTATTAAGATGCTCAGCGTATTTCTTTAAACAGCCCCCTTTGACAGACCTGATCTGCATCCATCACTACCCCCATCAACCCCGGCAGGTCCTCAGGGCTGCCCAGTAGATGTGAAAACCGCAGACACTATGTCATTTATTTGACTAGAGACACATGGAGATCATTAAAAGACACAGAAAGATGATAAGCATGTAAAATTCAGGATCTATCAGTGACACGTGTCCACTAGAGAAGCTGAGAGAATGTGTACAAACTGATAGGTATGGGAGAGTACCACAGCTAGCTGGGGGGCCACAGTGTACAACAGCACACAGACAGGTTAGAAAGTGAAGGTGTCGTGCTGCTGCTGAAGTTTGAACCCCATGTGATCGGGCCTCTGGCTTCCTCTCTGGCCTCTCCAGGGTCCTTGCCCTTGTATCTCTCATTGTAGGCGCCCTGGGGCTTATCACGTGACAGTGTGGAACACTCATGGCCTCTGCCCTGCCAGTCCCTCATACTCATTCCATAGGCACAGGCGCGAAAGGATTGTGTCCTATGGGTCTCTGCTTCAACATCAGGACCCCAAAGAGAAGTGCTTGCCCCACACAGAATACCCCCACCTCTACCCCTACCTACACACCACATGAACACTAATCACAGGCCCTCTTCATCTCTCAGGACACTGTTTCTGGCTTAGCTCAGACACTGGTTCTAAGTCAGAAGTTTGCAGAGAAGAGAGGCCCATGAGAGCCCAGGTCAGGTCTCTCTTACCACCGGGATCTCCACTTCTCCACAAGGAAGGATAGGCCACACACATGATGAGATGACCCTGCCAAGCCACCTGTCCACTTGTCCAGTTGTTTTCCCCACCAGAGAGACCATGATGTACCAGACCCAGGCCAGCACCAACCTGTCTCCTCCTGTCAAGCAGCACATGCGGAGGGGAAATGGAGACTACATGGCAATACAAAAAACCAGGAAAGGTGCCCTGACCCAACTCTAGTGCTCAATGTGAGACTCTGGCAAATGACTTAATTGACTGCTGCTATAACTGGATGGATTGACACAGTGTCTGGGCTTAAACATAAAAATGATTGTATACACAGTAGTGTTGGGGAGTGTTTCATTCTGTTGTACATAGGGTTGCTATGAGTCAGACCTAACAGGATGGCACCTAACAGCAAATGATAAGGCTATATGGGTTCACTCCTAAAAATATCACCAGACTCAAATATAATCAAAAAGTATTTTAAAACTGTAAGTGCTAAATAAAAGATTTAAATTTTTTGCCTTTAACTATTATCAGTACGGAAAAAGATTATGCTGAAAAAATTCTTGGGGATTTTATCAACACCAAGGAAATTAGTTCAGAGCAAGAGTTTAGAAGATAAATAAGCATGAAGTAGACCACCGGGGGCCAATGCAGGAGAGGCAAGAATAGTATGTAAATTCCCTGAATGACTTTGCTACCCAGTTACCATGTCCTTTCCCCATCAGTCTCAAACCTTCTTGAGGCCCATGAGCCTAAGAAAAAAAGATGATAGATTAGGTGATCTAAAATCTCAACCAGACACTTTAACTTGCTGTGTGACTCTAAGAAAATTACTCCATTTCTCAGTGCTTCAGGTGCCTCCTAAGCAATCAGTAGTCTGCTATCCCGTTCTACCCACAAGTTCTTTGCAGTGTTGGGAGGAGTACATTCAGAACATGCTGTGCACCTCACAAGGTTTCTCCTGGAAGGTATATATTCAGGGGCAGAGATTTCCTATGTGTTTGTCACTGATTCACACTTGACTTGCTTCTGGAAAAAACATTTCCTTTGTTGGTGCAATGCTGCAGGTATTTTTACCACTTAATCTGCCCATAGCTTTTGGCTCTTTCCTTAGCCCATGGTTCTTAATCTTGCTGCACACTGAAACCACCTGGGAGCTTGAAAGTTTCCAATGCCTGGGCCCCACCTTGGAGATTCTGACTTCACTGGGACTGAGGCCCTGGTACCCAGAGCTCCCAAGTGAGCTGACCAGGCAAGCAGAGCTATAAACACATCAGGTGATAAATACACCCGCTGACATGGTACAGGTGTTCAGATAGGATCAGTTCCGCTTCCAACTGTGCTGTGGGGATCACTAACAATTACCCCAAACCTTAGCTTCCTTGACTGAAAAATGACAATGAAAGCAGTTTCACTTTATTAGGTGGTCTGAAGATTAAAAATCAGTGTCCAAAAAAAAAAGAAAAATAGGTGTTTATACATGTGTGTATACACACAAAGCAATCAGCCCAGCCTTCAGCATCGTGACAGTGCTGAATAAAGATTGTCATTGCTACAATCTGAGTCTTCAGAGCACAGGCCCCAGGTGACCTAGAGGTCTGGCCTACCCTCCACATGGCCTTGTGCACCAGGGGCTGTTCAGAGCACAGAGCAGCAGGGAAGCTTGCACATGGAGAGGGTAGACATGCCCCACCTGGAGCCATCACACATTGAGGCTGGCAGCTCCTGTTTACAGCCACCCACGGCACATCCCCAAGTTCCCAGGTGCCTGCAGCCCTTGTGCAGACACAGTTTCCAGAGACAAGGCAAAGCAATAAAAACAACTCACCCAAGCACAAAAGAAACACCAGGTACTTTTCCAGGAGCTTTCAGCGTGAGCTTTCAATCACTCTGTGAGGCAAGTGTTTGGTTGTCTCTATTTTATAGGTAAGAACACTGAGGCTCAGAGCAGTAGAACCATGGTTAGCTCAGGGCACAAAGCTAATTCTTGCCACAGAGTGGCCCAGCAGCAGAATGGTGGCTACCACTGAGATTGTGCTCCCCAAAGGAAGGTGGTGAAACAACTCATCCTGTCCATTCTTCTCCAACTGCATGGAGACTTTCCAATCCTTAGCACAGAAATCCTTGGCTAACATTTGAAAGTAGCAGCATTATCTATAAACTCATGGATTTAGCTCAGTTGGTAGAGCACCGCTGTGCAGTCTCTGAGGTCTCAGGTTCTATTCTCAGCACCACAAAAATGGGAGAAGGACATGGCAATCCACTCCTGAGGCAATCCCTAAACCATCAGCCATTGAAAACCCTATTAGGGTCACTATGGGTAGGACATGACTCAATAGCACCTAACAACAAAACAACAACAACAACAACAACAACAACCAACAAAAGCAAAAGGGTAATGGGGGCATTG
Organism: Pedetes capensis; assembly: GCA_007922755.1. Lineage (NCBI taxonomy): Eukaryota > Metazoa > Chordata > Mammalia > Rodentia > Pedetidae > Pedetes > Pedetes capensis. Next base: position 64,242 of record VMDO01003947.1, read on the forward strand.
CAGACCACGAGGAACCGGAGAGGGACTGGACAGCTTGGCTATGAAGCAGAAGCCATAGTTTCTTGGCTAAGTAAACCAGAAGCTTACAGAGACACAGCCAATTTAAAATGTTCACAGCCAGTCTGGCACGATGGCTCACGCCTGTAATCCCAAAGACTTGGACTGTGGAGACAGGAGTATGGCACGTTTGAGGCTAGAGACAGCCTATGTAACTTAGTGAGACCCTGTCTCGAGATAAAAAATAAAAAATGGGCTGGGGCTGCAACCAGTAGTAGAATGCTTGCAAACATGTGTGAGGCCCTGGGTTTGACCCTAAGTACTGCAAAAAAAAAAAAAAAAAAAAAAAAAAAAAAAAGGTGGTGGGGTGGGGAGGGGGTTGGCACTGTCTGATTGTGATGCAGGATGTGAGTGGCTCCCTTGCCCCCAGCCAAGAGAAGTTAGGCTAAGGCCCTGCCTTGTCCTGCTCTTCTCTCCTCCCTGCCTACCCCTGAGCAAACAATCACAGCCTGAATTCTCCCCAGTCCATGCCTGGGGCTGTCATTCCTACTATAGGCACAAGCAAACCAACCACAGGAGCCTGGAGGTACTGGCAACAAGGCCCCCAGCAGACTGGCCAGTACAGCTGACACCCCGGCCCAGCAATGGGAGGCTACAGTGCTAGAAATCCCTGGCGTGCCTCTGAAATTACCAAGTAATCATTCTAAAGCAAGTCACTTTAATTTACCAAAGTGGCAAACTGCAATTATTGCTCAAAATGACATTCATTCCTGTATGACAACATTTAATACTCTCTAAAAGAAGTTCCTTAATTGCATGCATAATTTTAAATTACTGTAATTTGCTCAAGTTTCTGTGAAAACCTTTTTTCCCCCTTGAAAGACTGAAGATGAAAAAAAGAAGTAAGGGAAAGCCTTAATATTCTATAACAAGTTATATAATTTTGGGGATGGTATAGATGTAGGTGACACTGGAGTTTTAAAACAAAATAAAAATGAACAACTCTTGAAATCCCAAGTATGTTCAAGAGGAAGGTTTACAATCCCAAGAGCCAAAGTCATTACATTATTATACTGTAACTTTTAATTTGCTGTCTTAAAAACCTGTATTCAATAGAGTGCATTTCTAATTACTTCTCTCATTAAAGTAGTAAATACAGATACTTCCATTTTTATTTTTTATTATATAGAATTCTTTCAGCTATGGAGAAGCCAAAACACACTGTTAGCTAACAAAAAAGACAAAACAATGTAACAGTAACTTAAATTCTAATTTTTATAAAATCTAAGTGAATTTTTGTTGTTGTTTTTTGGCAGTACTAGGGGACTAAACTCAGAATACTGTGCATAATTTGCAAGTACTCTGTCACTGAGCTGGCACCCCCAGTCTTTTTTTATTTTCTAAATTGAGACAGGGTCTCACTAATTTGTGCAGGCTGCCTTTGGCCTCTAACCTGCGATCCTCCTGCCTCTGCCTCCCAAGTCACTAGGATTACAAGTGTGTGCCACCATGACTAGCTGAAAAATTCTTAATATTGTCTCTTCATTAAGGGAAGTCTAAACTTGGAACCATTTAACTTTCTTTCAAAGGAACTCTATCTGTAAATAAGCACTCCCTGTGATCAAGCAGCAGCTTGAAGCTGGTTCTCCTGCACTACAAAAAGGCTTCCTGAGCATCTACCTATAAAAGATCTGCATGCAGGGTTCAGCTGGGACAAAAGCATGTAGATCTACAAGTCTAGAGCAGGGATGGGGCTGGGCCTAGACAGGGTCCCCATAAGCAGTTCTACTGTAGTGTTTTGCACAGAGGCACCCAGCTAAAGGGCAAGTCAAAGCTGAAATTCAACAGGCCCTCTGCCCCCAGCCTTTGACCTGACAGAGGGCTGAGTCCACCTGCATGAGGTGGCACTTTTCTCTTTGCAAAGATAACTTTCTGTGTCCACCCAGGGGCAGCGGCATCTCTCTAACCCATACCAAGGCCCAACCCCAGGCAGTAGGGATCTGGGTCAGCCACCCCCAGACTCAGAGCATTGCTAAGTCCTCCCTGACAACCAGGAGTCTTTGTGATACCTCACCCCTCAAACTTACCAGGGAGACAGAAAGAGTAGGAAGCAGTGAGCACATCTCTAACTGGACATGGGGAGGCACTGGGCAAGACCAAACCCAGAGCCCCATCCAAGGTCAGTGGGCTAAGGGTGTGGGGTGTGGACAGTGGGGGAGGATGGGCTCCCAAGTCCCCAGGAGTGGCCCCTATGGCTCCAGCTCTGGTGCAAATGACCCCCATCCCAAGTGGGTGTGAAGAACCTAAGTGAGAAGTGGACACTGAATGCCAGCACACTGAGCTCTGCCTCACCCCTTCATGAGATGACACTGGATCTCCCTTATGTTACCAAGTGGGGACAGGTACATTGATCATTTCACAGAAGTGACTTAAAGGGAAGACTTGCTTCACTGGGAAATTGTCCCACAGCTTCTGCAGGCGGCTGCACATGTCAAGACCTGGTGCTGAGAGGCCTGGATGCCTCTCTGGGGCCTTAACCAGATGTTTAGCCTCTGCGTGCTTCTGACTTTCAGAAAGCATTAAATAGGGAAGGACAATCTACCTTTAAAAGCAGAGCAGGATATTCTCACATAAAAGCCACCAACCACAGAGCAAAGACGCTTCTGGCTCGACAGCTGGACAATCTCCTAGCTTTTCCAGAGGCAGGGATGTGTGCATACGCAGGGTCGGTAATCAACTTTTCTGGATACCCATCACTTCGTGTCACTCATCAATGCTTAATTTCCTATGAACCACGAGGAGACAGGTCACTATAGTGACCCACTACACTTTAGAAATCCAGTTTCTCTCAAAATCTCTGACTGTTGGTTTCCTTTGTGAATTGCTTCCTCATCACGTCTGCTCTGAAATGGTTGTTGGTGCTCACACAGCAGCCCCAACTACCCATATCTTCTTGTGGGAGCAAAATCTAAACCACTAGAAGAGAACATGTGATCTTTATCAGGGAAAAGCATCAGGAGCTCCTCCGCTGCTCACATCACCTGGTGCTAGGGCTGCAGGACCGACAGAGGAGGACCAGGTCTGAGGGATGGTGAATAAGGGGGTTCTGGGGCTCTGCTCTCTGTGCAGAGGGTAGCTTACCTTCACATTGGGAGTATAGAGATTCCTGAGAGAGGCAAGGGCAGCCGACAGCCCCTCAGTGCTGTAACTGATCCATAGGGCCTGCAGATGGCTTGAGGAGATGCCAGTCTTCTTACTGAGGCCCTGGAAACAACCCAGAGACAGAAACTCCTTGAGTGTCTCCTTTACCCCTGGGCATCAGTTTGAAAACTGGTCTGTCCCAGAGGGTACATATATGTTAACACATGATGACTTTCACAAAGGATATCTAGACTTGGGGACCTTCTCTGCCATAACCAAGGGCCAGGCAATCAGCCTGCCTTTGCTACATGAACCATATGCCTAGGGAGAGAGATAGCAGATAAGGAGAAAGTTTTCTTGTATAGAAATAAATTAGAGGAAGACTAAATGATAGAATTAGAGAATCACCAGCTATAATCCCTAATGAATAAATGAGTCCAGGCAGTGATGAGTTATGGCTGATGGCATCACAAAATAAGAAGTGAACATGAATGGTCTATCTCCTGATACAAGAAACTCTTACCTCTATAAAGTAATCCTGATACCTTGCAGGGAGAGAAAAAAAAAATCACCTCAAACCTTATTAAGACTCTAGATACAGCTGCCTAAGGACAGGAAATCCAGAGGAAAGAGGAACTTGTTAAATCATATGCCAAGAAACAAGCAAACAATCCAAGTGATGCAAAATCATGCAGGCCAAGGTTCTTTGACAAGTAAATAACAAGGAAACAAAAGAGAAGAAATGAATTGGAACCTTTGGATGAAAAGAAACTTATGAGGAACTCAAAGGGGTGAAAGTTAAACACAAATGCATCATTTAGATGCACACTTGCAAAATAAACTATAAAGAAATGCAAGGAAATGATTGTTAAGTCTGGATAGTTACATTTAGGGAGTGGGAGGCAATCATGCTTGGGATACGCCTTTGGTTTCTGAAGTGTCTCACAAAGCTATTAAAAATCTCCCAAACTGCACAATGACAACAGAGAAAATCTGGTGTGTGCCTTACCTTAAAAATATGAGCCTTCAGGATGTGATGGCCAAGCTCCATGGTCTGCTGGCGGTTCAGCTTGCCCTCCTGTCGAGAGAACATGAATGCCAGGAGAGCATGTCCATTCCTAGAACAAGAAACACAAAGGCTCATGACTAAAGATCCCATCTCACCACACCATAGACCCTCAAGTGTGCACACTGCAATGTGGTCCCTGAAGTGTATTCCTGGAGGCTTTAGCACCACCACACAGACCAGTGGACTACTCCCTCTTCATGAAGATGGCAAATACTGCTTACTCTTTGAGTCATTTTATGAGCTTCTTCTGAATTCCCTTATCTTTGCAGTGGCCTATACCATGGCAGGTCTGTAACTTTAGTGCCACCAGCTCTCTGCTTATCACCCATCGATCTCTCACCTGAATTGTTCATTTATGCCTGTCACAAAAATGCAAATTCCATGAACTGCAGAGTCTTATAATCTAAGTCACAGCTGTGATCACAAGGCCTATCCAAGTGTCCCATACTCAGTTAAATACTAAAATACTCAAATAGGCATGGGGATGGATGGATAAATAGATAGATGGTCCAGAACCCTCACTAGCCTCCCCTCTGGAGCATCACCACTGGGGTAGAATGAGGCCAAAAGATAAGACCTTATGGAGAGAAGGAAAGAAAAGCCGGTTCATGTTTAACAACAGCTTATGATAAGTAATAACTAGAATTTTAGGCTTGGATAGACACGGGTTCCTATGAGCTGGTTAGGGCTGGGTATGCAACAGACACTGGACTCCATTCATTTGTCACCCACTAATCCTTTCACCGTGTCTGCAGCCTAATACTGTGGCGTCTGATCCTATCAGATATTGGAAGCTAAGCAGGGTTGGGTCTGGTTAGTACTTGGATGGGAGACCACCTGGAAACATCAGGTGCTGTAGGCATGGGAGAAGGACCTGGCAACCCACTCCCAAAAAACAATCAGCCATTGAAAACCCTATGAATAGCAGAGAAGCACTGACAATACTGTTTCGCCTGTTGTATGTAGGGTTGCAGTAAGTCGGACATCAACTTGATGGCACCTAGCAACAACAACCCTTTCACAAAGGAGCCCTCCCACCACATCCCCCTCTACGTCTGTAGGATTCACGTTGTCTCCTTACTTTTGACATCATACTTTTGAACCAAGTTGTTTGGAAAAGACAAAAACAGTTGCTTAATTCAACAGCAATATCTTCTGGGCAATGTGAATTATTTTCAGTTCTATCAACCTGACAACTCTGAGCTGCTGTTTTGCGAGAAAAAGTAGGAAAGTTATGGAGGAAAAAATAAACATTGTGTATGTGTGAGTGTGTGTGTGTGTGTACTTATATATATTGTAGCATTCTAGTATTTGCTAATCTAGATAATTAAAAACTGACATTATTTAAATCATACTTATCCACATGCATGCCTGCTTCTCAAAGAGGTTATAAATCATGTGAGAGATGTGGAAACCAAAGTGGAGACCAGAAGATAAGTTTTTACATTACAGAGAAGGACATGATCAATCTGGAGCTTTCCCATGAACAAACCCCTGTGATCTCTTGGACACATCCCACCTCGCTGATCTCAAGCCTGCGATTCTCCTCAGATGTGAGTCTCCCATACTGTGACTCTCATGCCACCTATTACCATGGAAACCATTCTGCCATCCCGCCCCCAGGGCTCCACACACCCCATGGGTAGGTTCCAGGGTTTAATCTGGCCAAGATCACTCTAGTCAGGGGCACTCTTCCAATCACAGGCTAAGCCACCCCCAGTCTCCAAGTCAGTTGAGCCCTGTAGCCACATCAGGAACATTCACCAGAAAGATACACTAAGAATACTGTAGATCAGAAGTATCCTCTGTGGGACTCTGTGATTGACAAGAGTCAGAGAAACAAAGGAGAAATTACATTCCAAGGAGAGAAAGAGGAAGAGCTCTAGGAATCAAGAAAGAAGTAACCGGAAAGTTAATAATCTCAGAGAAACAGAAGGGTACCACAGAGAAAAGTAGGGAACAGTCTACAACTCCAACCCAGCTCCCTGGTTACTAGTGGTGCAATTTTTGTTTTTAATTGGTTTTTACTATATTTCTATATCTGATTTATTTTGGTGGTGGCAGTGTTACTGCAGTTTGTTTTGTCATCTAAAGTAGTACATGGGATCAAACTCTCAAGAGAAGGCTGCCCACTAAGATCTTCACATAAAAGTGGAAGAGATAGCCACCCTAACAGATGTGTACATTTCAAAATAGAAACATAAGAAATATTAAAAACATGGCAACATGATTTTTGATTTTCCCAAAAGCTCATAACTCTTCAGTAACTGAATCCAAAGATACTGAAGCAGATGAGCTGCAAAAGAACTCAAAAGAATAATGATTAATGACGTCAAAGAAGATACAAATCAACCGCTGAATTAAGGCAGAAAATAAAGGAAATGAAAGAATAATTCAATAAAGAGATACAGATTCTGAAATAGAACCAAGCAGAAATCTTTGAAATGAAAAGCTCAATAAAGAAAAATATAAATAAATAACAGTTGAAAGGCCTTATCATTAAACTAGATCAAGTAGGAAAAAAAAAATCATAGCTTGAAGAAAAGGTGGATGAATTATAACATTCACATAGTAATTTTAAAAAATTATGGCCAGAATACACAAGACACATTTGTAAGATCAAACAGAAGAACAATAGGTGTACATGAAGGAGTAGAGATACAGGCTAAAGGCATAGAAAATCTTTTTAGTGAAATACCAAAAACTTTCCAAAATATTGGGAAAGACATGGACATCTAGCAACAGATGGCATTTAGAACTCCAAATAGAACCAGAAAACAACCTCTGCACTTCACATTAAACTGCCAAAAGTACAGAACAAAGATAGAATACTTAAATCTGTAGGGGGGAAGTGCCAAGGTACCCATAAAGGCAAATCCATCAGAATAACAATAGATTTCTTAGCAGAAAGTCTAAAGGCCAGGATTGCATAGAATGATATATGTCAAGCCCTGAAAGAAAATAATTGCCAACCTAGATGGCTATATGTGGCAAAGTCAGCATTCACAACTGAAGGAGAAATAAAGACCTTCCAAGATAAGCATAGGGCTGGGATTTAGCTCAGTTGGTAGAGAGCCGCTCTGTAGTCTCTGAGGTCCAGAGTTCGATTCCCAGTACTGCAAAAATGGGAGAAGGACATGGCAACCCACTCCCAAGGCAATCCCGAAACAATCTGCCATTGAAAGAAAACGCTATGAGGGTCGCTATGAGTCGGACACGCCTTGACGGCACCTAACAACGACAACAAGATAAGCATAAACTAAAAGAATTTCAGATCACTCAGCCAACATTGTAGAAGATACTTAAAGGAATTAAAAACACAGAAGAGAATAATATACATAAATAATATACATAGAAAGAATAATCTCACTAGAAGAGTAAATAAACAAATGAGAATTAGGAAAGAATCAAGAAATAATAATTCAGTAAACAATCAAACATCTAAGGTGAATAGGGAGAAAGAACACAAAGTATTCAAACAACCAAAAGAAAAACAACAAAATGACAGGAATTTGTACAAATCTTTCAATAATAACCTTGAATGTAAATGGTCTTAATTCTCCAATTAAAAGATGCAGACTGGATGAAAGGATTAAAAAAACAAGACTCAACTCTCCACTATCTGTAAGAAATTCACCTCACTGGCAAAGATATAACAAACTGAATATGAAGGATGGAAAATGATATTCCAAGCAAATGGAACCCAAAAGCATAAACGATTAACTATATTCATATATGACAAAGCAGATTTCCAGCCAAAATTCATCAGGAGAGACAAAGAAAATAACAACGTATTGATAAAGGAAACAATCTGTCAAGAAAATATAACAATTGTTAAGTATATATGCACCAAATGTCAGTGTACCCAATTTCATAAAACAAACATTACCAGACATAAAGAGACAGATAGGTCCAAATATAATAATAAGTGAATTCAATATTCCACTGTCATCAATAGATAGACCATTCAAAGAAGTCAACAAAAAAACACCAGAATTAAGCTATCCCATACATCAAATGGACTTAACAGATATCAACAGACTATTCTATCCAACAGCAGCAGAATACATATTCTTCTCAGCAGCTTGTGGAGTTTTTTCCAAAATAGATCGTATTTTAGGCCATAAAGCAAGTTTGGACAAATACAACACTGACATAATTTCTTGTATCTTATCAGATCATAACTAAATGAAACAAGAAATCAATAGCAGGAAAAACCACAGAAATTAAATACACAGAGATTGAACAATATACTTTTGAACAATCATAGGTTATTGAAGAAATTACAGGGGAGATTTAAAAATTACTAGAATCAAATGAAAATGGAAAAATATACTAGTCTGTGGGATTCAGTGAAGGAAGTGCTAAGAGGGATGTCTATAGCTATTAATGTCTACAATTAAAAGAGAGGTGGGGGAGAGGTCTCAACTAAAAACCTTAATGATGCATCTCTAGGTCTTAGAAAACTAGTACATGCCAAGCCTAAAACCATTTAAAGAAAGAAATAAGATCATAGCAGAAAGAACAGTACAAAAGGATCAATGAAACAGATAGTTCTTTGAAAAGATAAACAAGATTGACAAATTATTAGCTAAACTAACCAAAAGAAAGAAGAAAGAAAATCATAAAATTAGAGATGAAAAAGGGGTTATTACAACAGATAACACTGCAATCCAAGTGATCATTAGGAGCTACTTTGAAAACTTACATTCCAAGAAACAGGAAAAATCTAGAAGAAATGGACAAATTTCTAGGTACATATGGCCCACCAAAATTGAACCAAGAAGATATTTTTAAAAATCCAAAAAGATCAATAATAAACAATGATATTGAAGTAATAAAAGTATCCTAACAAGGAAAAGCCCAAGAACAGAGTCACTGCTGAGTTTTACCATACTTTTAAAGAATACCATCAATGCTCCTCAATCATTTCAAGAAATAGAGAGAAAAGAATGTTTCCAAACTCATTCTACAAAGCCAGTACTACCCTGACAATACAATGATACATCAAAAAAACTATACATCACAAACAAGTTATCTTCATTTTAGGGATGCAAGGTTGATATAACATAGGCAAATCAATAAGTGTAATATAGCATATAAATAGAATCAAGGATTTTAAAAATTCACATGATCATCTGAACAGATGAATTAAGTCTTTGATAAAATTCAATATATCTTCATCATAAAAGCTCCAAAGAAATTAGGTATAGCAGTATCATACCTCAACATAATAAAGGTTATATATGAGAAACCCATAACTAACATCATACTGAATGGAGAAAAAAATGAAAGAATTTCCTCTAAAATTAGGAATGAGACAAGGGTGTCCACTCTCACTGCTCTTATTCAATATAGTAGGTGAAATTATAGCCAGAGCAATCAGTCAAGAAAAAGAAATAAAAGGCACATAAATAAGAAAGAAAGAAGTTGGCTGCTTTCCTGCTTTCCTCTCTCAAGAAGCCCATGTCCATGTTTTAGATGTATAACTCTGAGTACCTGCACTTATCCTAAAGTATGTACTTAATAAACTAGGTAATTTTGCTTCACTCTCTTGGATTTGTACTGAAATTTTTTTTCTGTGATGAAGCCAAGGACTCAGCTTAACCCAAGCAGTGGTCACAACTAGGGGGAATCCTCTGGTCGGGTATCAACGCTGACCTGCATCTCTCTGCTGCACCACCACTGACATTTTGGGGGGTTCTTCTAGTATATGACAGTTGAAGCAAACGTGGTGAGTTCTCTAACTGCTAAAACATGTCTGCTCCTTTATTTCCTGGATTTATAACCTCTCCACTTTTGGGAGCGGGGGTGGTAGGGAAGTCAAGCCTAGAAATCTGGGGGCAATCATGGGCTGGTGGCAAGAGCTACATTCTTGCATAATCCCCAAACCTCATTTTTCCAGACTCAAAGCCTCACTGTCCTGAGGGATGAACTCACTTCTTTTCTTCCTCTTCCACTTTGATCTAGGCTTTCTTCTATCATCTGGCTCAAATCCCCTAGATACTATAGAAATGGCTGTTTCCCTACACTTTGCCTCATGCCTCGATAACTTTAACATTCAGCTTTGGAGAGGTAGAGTTCCCTATCTTTCTCTACTCCCCTCTTCCAAATTCCCCTAGCCCTTTTCTTTTCTGTATTTCTGTTTATATTTTGTATCCAAGACTCAGGCTTTTGGGAACCCAGGGTTTAGGCTTTCCTGCTACCAACTGGTAGACTGTCTGGGCTTAACTGGCTTCCAAAACTTTGTCTCTTCTCTCCCCTGCCTATGTACCATGGCCATGACAGGCAGGAGACTCTGAAAAAATGTTTTCTTCCCTGGATATCTCTCCAGGAGGCTCCTTCACTCCTACTTTGGCCTTTTGTTTTGCACCCTCTCTGCCCAACCTCTGTCATAATTTCCACTCTGCTTTGGGGGGAGGTAAGGTTCATTATGGGCTGGGATTTAGCTCAGTTGGTAGAGTGCTGCTCTGCAGTCTCTGAGGTCCTGAGTTCAATTCCTAGCATGCAAACATGGGAGAAGGACATGGCAATCCACTCCAGAGGCAATCCATTCTGGAGGCAATCCCGAAACAATCAGCCACTGAAAACCCTATAAGGATCGCTATGAGTTGGACACGACTTGACAGCACCTAACAACAAGGTTCTTTGTATTCCTCTCCCCCACGATACCTTCCATGAGGCCAGATATAAATGGAAATTAACAGTTTGCCTTTATCACCTGCCCCTGGCAGCATGGTCCAGGGTTAACTTAAAGATTCAGACTCCTCTACAGTGTGGACCGGGCTGGGATTTAGCTCAGTTGGTAGAGTGCTGCTCTACAGTCTCTGAGGTCCTGGGTTCAATTCCCAGCACCACAAAAATGGGAGAAGGACATGGCAATCTACTCCCAAGGCAATCCCAGAACAATCAGCCATTGAAAATCCTATGAGGGTCACTATGAATTGGACAGGACTTGACAGCACCTAACAACAACAGTGTGGACCAGGCCATACCTCTTTCCTTTACACTGCCTGCTAGTAGACAAACTCCATCTTATCTGCCTAAATGGTACCAGCTACAGTAGCAGGTCTGCCCTTCTCTGTCTTTGCAATATCCTAGATCTCATCAAGCTCTATTTCTGTTCCTTTTTGTTGAGTCTTATGCAAGCCAGAGGAATCAGCTTCCAAATTCTGTTTTACGTAACATAAAACTCAATGAACACCCTAGCTTCTCTGCCTTAGCCATGTTAAGATTTTTACAGTCCCTCTTACGTGGGATGCCAAATTGTTCAAGAAGGACAACCATTATAAATAAGAGCTTGGGCAAACTGACTGTACCAAGTTCTGGGACTAATGAAGGATGTCCTGGACATCCATAAAAACTGAGGTCCTCCAGTGAGGATACTCCAAAGGAGTATCTCCCTTAGATTACCTGGGTAAGGACAGGGACACATGTCTCTGAGGACACACTGTCCTCTCTCACAAAAACTCAAATTTCAATTCCTAAGAATCCCCTTTTTGGACATATCCTGATAAAAACTGGAATAAACTGAATCTTTTTCTGTAAACTTGGCCTGGTAGCAGTATAAGCTATGTGGTAGAGAAACTGGCCTGGAAGAGGCATTCTTTATCATATAGATCTATTTTGTAAGGAAAATTTGGAAATTAGAAAGGAAGGAAACTGGCTTAAAATTAAAAATTGCAACAGAAAGCTTTTATTAATAGGAGCATCTTCCTCTCTGCTGACTAGCTTTTAAATTAGGGAAAGATAAGTCTCTGAAACAAGCTTCACCTTTTTTTTTTTTTTTTTTTTTGCAGTACTAGAGGTTGAACCCAGGGCCTCGCACTTGCGACCACTGAGCTGTGCCCCCAGCCCTTTTTTTTTTTTTAACTTTTTGAGACAGGGTCTCGCTAAATCACACAGACTACCTCTGATCTGGAATTTAGATCCTCCTGCCTCTGCCTCCCGAGCCGCTGGGATTACAGAAACCGCTGGGATTACAGGCGTGTGCCACCACCCTGCGCTGCAAGCTTCACCTTTTAACTTTTTTTTGTTTGCTTTCACTGGGTGGATACTTAGAAGTCCATCATGAAATTTCAATTAAGCCCTTTGTCTCTGAACTGTAAATGTAAAATAAGCCACACATTTGAAATACTGACTTAGGGTTTAAGATGGGATGATACTATGGAAGAAATAATAATATAAGATTTTTGGCTTCTTTTTCTATTTTATATATGAATGTATTGGCTACATGTATTTACTTATGTTTGTACATTGCATCACATCAGTTTGGCCCAAATATCTAAAAATGTACTTTGATATAATGTAATTGTTATATGTTATTTTATTTTCTTATTAGTTTATGTTTGATTGATTGTGTGTCATTCTGGTGCTAATCTGGCTGTTGGCCTACTTCAAGTCAGCCCTGGTGAAAAGGTGCAGATATTCAAGGATTAATTATCAAACTGACTTGGGACTAAAAAAATGCGAGACATTTGTGACATTCAAACTGCAATGAGATTTAAAATATAAAGCAGACCAAAGTTTTAGATTTGGCCAGTTAAACAAGTGACCTTAATTTGCTCCATTTTATCATCAGTACTCCTTTTAAACTGATAAACTTGCTTTCCTATATTACTTTGTTATAATAAAGTTTAACAAAATTTTACTCAGATTAGCTTATTGGTAAATCAGTGTTCACATAAATTAAAAATCTAAAGTAGTCCAAAATTTCTCTCAATTCACAAGGCTTAAATTTATGACAAAGAAGTTAATACTGTTAACATGTTTTATCTGTGTTTTTATTTATAGTGACCAGATGGTTAAGACACAATATCCCTGTTTTCTGTGTTTCAAATAGGGCTTCCTGGAATCTCATTAAACATGAAAAGTTATTTTACTTTGTTAACAATTGTTATTGTTGTTGTTAGGTGCCATCAAGTCAGGTCCAACTTAGGTCAGCATTTCTTTAATGAACTAAACAAGGCAAAAGGAATCAAGTATGAGACAGGGATATAAGAGCTATAGGTACAGAGATTGTTTTTGGTGGGGGAAGGTTCAAGATAAAGAGAAATGCTTTTAGGTGAATTAGAAGGTTTAAGCATATTGCAGATTGTTAAGAGTATATTGCAAGAAGGCTCATGAAAGATGAAATTTTTAAGTGATATATATAGTTAAATTGACTATAATCTTAAGTTATTTAAAGGGTTTTCTAAGACCAATTTCTAATGTACTAAAAGCAGACAATGGGCCCTTCTCTCATTCAGAAAAAAAAGCAGCTTTTAGAATTATGGATTTAATTGTAAATCTCTTCCTCTTGGGCTAGAACCCTTGAATCTTTTATCTTAGAGGTACTAGAACCTATGTAGATTCTAAGACAAGCCACTTCCCCATCTGCCTTGGGGCAATCTCTCCCCCCTGGATATCTTTCTGGTGAGCTTCTCTTTCTTCTTTTCCACATTGTACAGGCTCTTGGGGTGAATAAATCTGAAAGGCTGGCCATTTTTCAGAATATACATAGATCTAAAAGGAGCTGCTTCCTTTTAGGACAAAGGTAATCCTGTGGTTGTTAGGTGCCATCCGGTCGGTATCCGACTCATAGCGACCCTCATAGGGTTTTCAATGGCTGTTTTGGGATTGCCTTGGGAGCGGATTGCCAGGCCCTTCTCCCATTTTTGCGGTGCTGGGAATTGAACTCAGGACATCAGAGACTGCGGCGCAGCGCTCTACCAACTGAGCTAAATCCCAGCCCAACTGATTAGGAAGGTTGTTTTCTCTTTAGGATACCATGTTAAAATAGGTAATTTTGGACTTCATGAGTCCCATCCCATGAAAAAGCCCAAAGTTCAACTACTTTGTGTAACTAACTTTGCCTGTCCACACTAGAATTCAGGGATTGTTTAAGGGATGGCACAACAATGTGTACACTGAGGATATCTAGAGAGGAAGAATCAAATTGGGGCAATGAGAATGCTTGATTTGCCTGGTCACTGGCTAGACCAGGAACTCAGTAATGAGTATTCAGGCATTTCACAAACTCAACTATGAGCATCTAGAGAATAAATCAGGAACTCAACCATGAGTATCTGGAGACATGTTCTTTTCCTTTCCCTTTCCCTTTTCCCCTCCCACCCTCCCTCCCATCTTTCCTTCCTTCCTTCCGGTATACAAGTGGACAACAGAATGTGTAACTATGGGTAACCAAACTTCTATTCCTAAAGATTCCCCCTTAGGCTATATTTTAAATAACTGGGGTCATTGTAAGAGATCTGACCCTTATACAGATTAGAAGAAGGAGAAAAATGGCCTCAAAATGAGACTCTAAATTATAAAATGATACTACAATTAGATCAATTATGCATAAAAGAAAGGTAAATGCTGTGAGGTCCTTTACGTTCAGGTATTTATGTCATGGTGTCAGAACACAGAGTTGCAAGGACAATGCAAAATTTGCTATGATCATGTATTTCCAGGGTATAAAGATGATCCTTTGGAGGATATATTATTAAGTACCTCTAGTGGGCCACCAAGGAATCTCACCGAACAATGTGAACCCCAAAGCAATGCTTCTAGCCCAGAACCCAGGGCACCTTTAAAATCTCTTTCAGTGGAACAGCTTAGCCCAGCAGGAGTAGCCAGGAGTAGGACTTCTTATTCCTCAGTGATCACAAACTAGCATGTACATTTCCCCTTCAGGAAGTGAAAAATGGGGAAGGAATTTTAAGAGTATATGTCCTCCTTTTTAGTGTTAGACTTAGATCAATGCAAACAAAAAAATTAGGACATTTTCAGAGGATACAGATATGAATTTCAATTCTTGAGCATTTTCTTTGACCTAACTTGGACAGATTTATGTGTAATCTTGTCTACCTATTGTACTCCTGAAGAAAAAGGATGAGAATTTGAGCAACTGATCAGGCTTATGAGAACAAAATTCATGCAAAAGACCAAAGATAGTCCATTGAGACCACAGCTTTTCCAAATCAAGAGCCAAACTGGCAACATCAGATAGGGGAATGGTGGTATGCAAAATCATATCATTATTGTTTAATTGATGGTCTCTATAGATTGATGAACAAACTGTGACTATGACAAGAGCAGAGAAATACTCCAAAGTAGAGATGAAAATCCAGCTCTATTTTTAGGTCATTTCACTGAGACCCTGAGAAAATATACTAATATTGACCTTAGCACCTATGAAGGTCTGATTTTGCTAGGTACTTATTTTATCAGTCAGTCTGCTGCAGACGGTAGGAGAAAACTAAAAAAGCAGGCAATAAGATCACAGAATCCCCTAGAACAGGTTTTAAATTTGGCTTTTGGAGTTTTCAACAACCAAAACAAACAAACAAACAAAAAATAGAGCTAGTTCAAAAAGCTCAGAGAAAATAATCACAGGCTTAACAATAAGCTCAATTGATAGTATTACCCCTGAGAAATGATCTGTCTTCTCAGGCATATAAGAACCTGTCCTCTCAGAGAGACCCCAAGAAAAAGAACCATCAAAGAGCCTCAGGTTACTCTTGATGTGGCAAGTAAAATATTACTTTTCTTTTAGATATTGGGACTTCACTTTCTGCCTTGCTAGATGACTCTGGGCCCCTTCCTAAATAAACTTGTACAGTAACCAGCATCAATGAAAACCCCAGAGCCAAAGGATTCACTAAAACCTTTAATAAGTGGTTCCAGAAACTTCTCTCCCAGGCTTTCTTAACTCTTCTTAAATGTCCTATACACTTGTTGGGAAGATATTTCTTTAACCTCAATGGGTGCAACTCTCCAACTGATCCCAGAATAAAGGCTTTCTTTTATAGGGGAGTTAATTACAAAAGATGTCTAGAGGCTCTTCATGGCTTTAAAGGAAAAGAGAAATCCCAAACTGTATCAGGGATACACAATTAAAAACATGCCTAATCTTACACAGCCTAAACAGGCCAAGGTATCTCCTATCATGATCAATCAAGAAGACCAAACAACAAAGAAAAATGGTAGACAGAGACCTAGTTCAGACTCCTCTGCTACAAATGTATTAGATAAAAAGACAGAAATATAAAATGTTAAAATGTGTTACAAAGAGGTTTATAAAATGATGGATATGAAATTAAATTGGCTATGGTCAAAGGTTCTATACCTAAAGCTATAAAGTTTTCTTAAAATATTTATCTGCCTTTAGTAACAGTTACAAAAACCTGGATTTACGGGGAAAAGATTTTTTGTGTTGTCAAGATGGCTGCACTTCCTAATAACTTTGTCAAGCTTCTAACTACTTAGGAAATAGAGTCTTAATTGAATCAAGCTTTATGGAAATACCTGCTTTAAAAATTTTAAAGGTCATTTTATGATTCTAGGTAAGTGACAAAATGTTTGACACCACACATATAATTAAAACCTGCATCCAAGAGCTAAAGATGTTCTATGTGTAAGCTGTAGCTAAAGGTTATGCCAAGGTTAAAAATTAATATCCATTATTCATTTAACTATTACTAATCTTAAATACCTTCTGGGTATCCAACAACCAAAAGTTGGAAGCCAAAGCCAATCAGCATAATGGGACTAAGAAGACAGCTAATATTTTGGACCTTGGCCCAGGTCAGCCAGAATCCACAGGCTGAACAATGGGATCTGTGAAAAAAAATGGCCTTACAACTCCGGTAAGCCACCCATTTATTAGGGAGGCCACAGAGACTCCAAAGGTTGGTTGTGACCAGTGCACATTCTGCAAAGAGAAGAGTTATTACAGAGCCACATGGACAGCAAGACTCTGACTCATTCTAACAGACAGCATAACTGGTAGAGGAAAATTAAGGGGTCAATGGGCTCCTTGTAGGTCCCACAAAACAATCCTAAAGTGACTTGACTGACCTTAAAAGCAAAAAAACCAAAAAGGATAATTCTTGGCACTTTACATTGTCCTAAATCCAGGAAAGTATAGCCAAATATGGAGTAATTAGTAATACAAACAGGAAGAGTTGGACTAAGATCCAAAATAAGCTTTAAAGGCTATGCCAATTATTATAAAAATCTATTTTAAAAGACACTGTAAACAGTATTCAAAAGGCTGGCAAATTCCAAGTCTCCAGACATACCTGTGACATCTTAAAGGTCCAGACTCCCAACCCTGCTAACTCTTATCTTTCAGATCATTTAAAGGGGACCTTACCAAATCTTATTAAATACCCCAATAGCTGCCAAACTCCAAGAAATTGTCCATAATAACCCAGACAGTTGAATCAAACCACTGCCTTTACTTAACCCTGCACAAAAGAGGGGTACATTCTAGGGAAGTAGTTGATAATTAAAATTTACCCAGATGCCTACTGTTAAATATGTAAATATATCCTAATGTTTGTTAATACCTTCTAAGGGTGGATAGAGGTTCTACCCCACCCAGAGCAAGAGCTAAACTTGTTCTGAGTTCCCACAGCCAAGAACACCCTGAGGATGAGACTGCTTGCACCTGTGAACTGTTAGAAGACTTGAATTCTCTTCAAACAACAGAAAAAGACATCTTAACTTCTTACGTGCAGAGATTCCTGATCCTCCAACCTTTAGTCTCCAACCCTCTCATGTTCCCCCATGGATAAGACAGATTCAGACTTCTGATCCCAGGATAGGTTATGGTCTTCACCCCTACTCAGCCTAAAGAAATATCAGAAGCCAGATCTTCGGCCTTCATCAACCCTTAAAAATTAAAGGATCAAAGTCTCAGAAAGGGATAGAAAGACAAAGAAATCTGGGGGACATGGAAAGAGCTTTCACCCCAAGATGTGGTTTGAATCTCACCAGCTGAGAACCAAGAACTACCAAGAAAACTGTTCTGAGGACTGCCTGCATAGAGATGTTATTTTTGACACACATTTTAAATAATAAAAATGTTAAAAGAGCAATATGCCATGCTTGGGATCTAAACTGTATGTAACTTCTGAGTTTGGCCTTGCTTTCCCTTCTGTAATTCTGTGGTTCCTTGAGATATGCCCAGGCAACTCCCTCATGACTCTTTTCTTAAACCTATTCAATGCGCCTTCTGAACTACCTTATTATCTCACTTTACTAAAGGGAAGTTCCTTCAATAGAAAAACCTAAACAATGGAACTTCTTCTTTCAATCTTATTGGCACCTCCCTACTCCACAACAAGGGCCTTTTAAGGTGGAGCTTGAGGCTCACGCCACACTAGGCACCCAGATGTAGGTGCCTAGGAATGACATCATACACGGCATGTCCTAGGTTAAATAAAACTGTAGGGAACATGTGCCCACGCACTTTTTTCCTTTTCTCTCGTGAGAAGCTCATGTCCAAGTTTAGATGTGTATCTCTCTCTCTCTCTCTCTCTCTCTCTCTGCACTTATTCTAAAGTGTGTACTTAATAAACTATGTAACTTTGAAAGAAAGTAAACTTTTCCTTATTTGCTATGATATAAGCTTATACTTAGAAGATTCTAAAGACTTCATTGAAGATGTTTACATCAGATCAACAAATTCTGCAAAGTAGCAGGATACAAAATCAACATATCAGTACCTTTTCTATACACCAATAGCAAAATCTCTGGCAAAGAAACAAATCCTAGTCACAGTAGGCTCAAAAATTTCTTTCTAGGAATATACCTAGCCAAGGAAGTAGAAGACCTGCACAGTAAAAATTATAAAACACTGAAGACAAAGAAAAATTGAGGATACTAGAAAATGGAATGACCTCCTAGGTACATGAATTGACAGTATTAATATTGTTAAAATGGTTCCATTACCAAAAGTGATCTACACATTCAGTATAATCATCAAAATACCAAGACATTCTTTACAGAGCAAGAAAAAAAATTCATTTGGAAACAGAGAAGACCTTGAATAGCCAAACAATGCTGAGCAGAAAAAGCAATGCAGCAGGTATAACACTTGATTTCAAAATATACCATAGAGCCACAGTAACAAAACCAGTAAGGTATTGGCATAAAAACAGACACATAACCCAGTGGACCCAGAAGTAAACCTCCACAGCTACAGCCATTTAATTCTCAATAAAGATACCAAAAACATATTGGCGAAAAGACAGCCACTTTACCAAACGGCAGTGGGAAATCTGGATAGTCACATGTAGAAGACTGAAACTAGATCCTTCTGTCTTACCCTGTACACAAATCATCTTAAGATGGATCAAAAACTTTAATGTAAGACCTGAAACTACTACAAGAAAACAGGGGAAACACTTCAACATATAGACATAGGCAATAACTTCCTGAATAGAACTCTAATAACACAGGAAATAACAAGAATCAACAAAAGAGACGGTATCAAATTGAAAGGCTTCCGCACAGCAAAACAAATAATTAACATAGTGAAGAGACAACTTACAAAGTGAGAGAAAATCTTTTCCAGCTATTCATTTGACAGAGTATATATACCAGAATCTATAAAGGACTAAAAAAATTAACACCAAAAGAACAAGAAATTCAATTAGTAAATGGGCAAATGAACTGAACAAGCATTTCTGAACTGAACAAGCATTTCTCAAAAGTAGTAGCTGTCGTTGTTATTAGGTGTCGTTGAATGATCCGGTTCATAGCAACCCTATGTATAACAGAATGGCAGGGCGTGGTGGCTCATACCTGTAATCCCAGCAATTTAGGAGGCAGAGGGAGGAGGATCAAGGAGGAACTCAAGTGAGACCAGAGGCACTCTGTGTAAGTTACTGAGATCAAAAAGTAAAAACTTGGCTGTGGGTGCAGCAAAGCACGTAAGCTTGAGGCTCTGGGTTCAACACCCGGTACCACAAAAACAAAACAAAACAAAACAAACAAAAATCCCAGAACCAAACACTCCCCAACACTGTGCCATGCCTGGCACTATCTCAGTGCTTCTCTGCTAGTCCATAGGGTTTTCAATGGCTGATTGCTTTAGGATTGTTTTTAGGAGTGGGCTGCCAGGTCCTTCTCCCATTTTTGTGGTGTTAGGGATCGAACCTGGGGCCAAAAAGTGCACAGAGCAAGCACTCTACCAACTGAGTACCAACCTCAGCCCCAATAGTAGTAGTACTGTTGTTA
>VMDO01003947.1:84562-108065 GCA_007922755.1 Pedetes capensis
GACTCATAGCGACCCTCTGTACAACAGGGGAAACACGATTGTCAGTGCTTCTCTGCTGTTCATAGGGTTTTCAATGGCAGATTGATTTTTGGGAGGGGGTTGCCAGGTCCTTCTCCCAAGCCTACAGCTTCTGGTGTTCCCAGGTGGTCTCCCATCCAGGTACTAACCAGGCCCGACCCTGCTTAGCTTCCGAGATCTGCCGGGATCGGATGCCGCAGGGCTACAGCTGCAGGCAGTAGTAGTACTAATGGTCAGTAATCACATCAAAAAATGTTCAACATCTTTAGCAATCAGAAAAATGCACCTAAGTCATAACGGCTCTCACAAAGAATATAAAACAACAAACCAAAACAACAACAACAACAAAGAAACAAATCCTGGAGAGGATGTAGGGGTGGAGTGGGAAAAACTTTTATACACTGTTGGTGGGAATGTAAATTAGCACAGCCACCATGGAAATCAGTATGGAGGTTCCTCAAAAAACTAAAAATAGAACTACCATATGATCCAGCTTTACCACTCCTGGGTATATACACCAAGGAACTCAAGTCAGTATACAATAAAGATGCCTGCATACCCAAGTTTATTGCTATAATATTCACTACAGCCACATTATAGATTCAGCCTAGGTGCCCATCAAAGGATAAAGAGATTAAACAATGTGCTATATATAAACAATGTAAACCATAAAGAACAAAATTATGCAATCTGCAGTAAAATGGATGGAATTGGAAATCATGATGTTAAGTGAAATAAGTCAGACCCAGAAAGACAAGCAACTTATGTTTTCTCTCATACGTAGGTCCTAGGGGGCAAAAAATGGCATGAAAATAGAAGTGGACCTGGGTGTGGTGGCTCATGCCTGTAATCCCAGTGACTCAGGAGGCAGAGGCAGGAGGATCACAAGTTCGAGGCCAAAGGCAACCTATGTAACTTAGCAAAACCCCCATTTCAATATAAAAGTAAAAAATGGGCTGAGGGTACAGCTCAGTGACAGAGCACTTGCAAAGTAAGTAAAAGGGAAATTACTAGAGAAGAATAATGGATTGAGGGGAGAGGAAGCAAGGGAGGGTAATGCCAGGCCAAAGGTTTCTAGTGCTCTCAGCTAAGCACATGGTCTTCTACCTCTCTGAGGTACAATCAGTCTGTATCTATGTTCCTGTATATCCCACACCCATTGTTTCTTCTTGCCTTCCTGGTCTTGGGACCAAGTGCCCCCTTCTAGGATAACCTGTATTCATGAGTCTACTTATATTCCAAAGAATTCAGGTATCAAGCTTGTGCTCTATGCCAGATGCAGAAACCTGACTGAATCATCTCCTTTACTTACACAACCCTGTGACTCACTAAGTGTTAGGATTCCCATCTGCATATATAAGGAAACAGATCTTAAGCAGGTTAAGTGACTTGTCCAAGATTACACGACTAGTAAGGAAAGAGCAGAGATTTGAACCAGTCTGCTGATGTGAGAGTGTGGATACTGGACTAGTGTAACATGATTCCTGGTTCATTCATTAACATCTATCTCATAACCAGCACCATGCTGGACAAGGGAACCATGCAGGGTGCTTCCTTTGAGGAGCTCCGCCTCTTTCTGCCATACACTCACACTTAGCCCTCTTTCCTTCTGTTTGTATTTCCAATTTCTTCTTCCTTGTGGACAATGTGTTTCCCCATACTGTCACAATATTCCCCATAAGATCCCAACCCCCTGTGTTACTAAAAATAAAAACACTTCCCTATACTCAACCCCAAATCTCTTAGTCCTTCCACCTTCCATCCTACATTGCTAGCCCTCTCCTCTATCACCCCTTACGAGCCAATGGGAGGAGGTCCCAGAAGGATACAGGACCATCTTCTTACACAAAAAATCCGAAGGCTTCCTCTTAATTTTCATTCCCCTTTGACTCTGGTGGCAACTCTAAGAGCCTTCCCTAAAATTCTCCTCTACTCCCAGAAGTCCAATGCTCTCTTCCCTCCAGCTACACAAGCTTCCTCCTAGTCATAACACTTCATTTTTTCCATCAGTGGTGCCAAATCTTCAACTATCAACATCTCCAACCTTAAGGCAGATACCGCCCCCACCCCCACCCCCGGAGCCTTTCTGCCTAGGAGACAGCTACTCCACAATTCAATCAAGTAAAACCAAAACCAGCTCAGTCCCAGAAAAACCTGTACCACACCTCTTGCCTTTTTACCTCTCTTATGAACAGAGCCACTCCTAGTTTCTGGTCCTTGATATTTTGAAGTCACCTGTAGTTCTTCCTCCTCCTCCTGCAAGGTACCCACAAGGCCAGCTCTCTATAACAGCCAGCCACAAGCCACACCCAGCTCTCTCATGACAGTTAAACCTGCCTCCACCTCTGCGTCTCCAACCACAGGCCAACAAGCCCCTGAGCCTGCCTTCTACAGTGGTTTCCACACTCCTGTCCAGACAAGTTCTACCCTCTGGAACCTTCAAAAACCACCCTCCCTAGCACATCCGTCTACTGGCTCTTGTCAGTCCTCCTCTCCACGATAAAAGCTCTCGTCAAACCGCATTTGTTGTTGTCAGAACATGGCCTATGATGCCTTTGACATTTCCTTCTGCCTGCAATAGCCTTGTTCCACCTATTAGTATCCTATCCACTGGTTCCTATCATGAGGAAGACAGCACTGGAGGTTGATCTAGATTATGAGTCCTTGCGTAACCCTAATAAGGCAGTGGACCCAGGATATGGTCATTGAAGGGTCCTACCATCACAGAGAGACATAAAGATGTGTGCTTCCTGTTAAAAAAGTTCATGACCACCTACGAAGTACCCTTGCAAGGAAAAATATAAAATACATGAGCAAAAAAGCACAAAGCAGGAGGTATTATACCACCTGACTTTAAAATATACTACAAAAAGGGAGTAATCGAAATAGTAGTTTTTGGCTGTGCATGGTAGCAGTCTGTAATTCCAGCAACTCAGGAGGCTGAGGCAAGAGAATCACAAGCTCAAGGCCACAGGCAGCCTGTATAACTTAGAGAGACCCTGTCTCTTAAAAAAAAAAAAATTGAGGGGCAGAAGACAGGCTGCAGTTGTAGCTCAGTGGTAGAGCACTTGCAAAAGATGTGTGAATCCCTGGGTTCAACCCTCAAACATCATAAAAACAAACAACAACAACAAAAAGAAAAAAAAAGGAAAGAAAGAAAAAAGAAACAGCAGTTTTTATGGGCATAAAAGCAGATACACAGACCAATGGAATAGAGACCCTAGAAGAAAACCTCCATATATATTGTTGTTGTGAGGTGCTGTTGAGTCGTATCCGACTCATCATGATCCTAATAGGGTATTTAATGGCTGATTGTTTCGGGATTGTCTCTGGAGTGGATTGCCATGTCCTTCTCCCATTTTTGCAGTGCTGGGACTCGATCCTGGGACCTCAGAGACTGTAGAGCATCGCTATACCAACTGAGCTAAATCCCACCCCCTGCATATATATATGTAGTCATATATGTAGTTTGCATATACATAGCCAACTGATGTTCAACAAACATGTTAATAACTTCTTGGAGAAAGAACAAGTGCTTTTTTTGTTTTTGTTTTCAGTAAAGGGTGCTGGAAAAAATGTTATCTGATGCAGAAGAATGAAACTAGCCACTTATACCTCACCACTTACAAAAATCAACTCAAAATGGTCTAAAGACTTAAAAGTAAAACCAGAAACTATGAAACTACTAGAAGAAAACATAGGTGAATTGCTTCAGGACATTGGAATGAACAAGGAATTTTTTTTTTTGACAAGATTTCAAAAGCATAGGAAAGAAAAGCAAAAATAGACAAATGGGATTATATCTAACTCAAAAGCTTCTGCACAGAAAAGGAAATAATCAGTAGAGAGAAGAGACAACCTAGACAATGGGAGAAAATACTAGTATTTGCACACTAACACCTCTGACAAAAGATAGCCAGATGTCTCTGCAAGTCTGTACGAACACAACAGCACTCGAGAGTGTGAAACTGCTGGGACTCATCAGTGGACCCCCCATTCTTGGTTCTGTCCTAAACCACATGAACTTAATGTACCCACAACCCAAAACAAAGCAAAGCTTAATAATGACTACAGTCCAGCTATCCTTGCATCAAATGTCAGCACCAAGCCTATACCTCCAAAGTCCTTCCATTTGTTTTCATGTGTCTACACACTCTGCCACAGCCTATCTTCCAAATAAATGATCTCACTCTCCCTCAAAAATAATATGCTGTGGCTAGCTATGTCATAGCACAAGGTTTACCTGGCTATTATGGTCTAGCTAAGTAACCTGCGAGTCACAGCTTATTGCTTCACACCAGAGTCAAAAAGGATAACAAACCTTGAGCCTAGAGTCACCTAAAGAAACAACAGCCACAACACTGAGCAGCAGTTGGACCTGTCAGTATGCGTGGAGAGGAAGGTGACAGTGAGGCTCATAAGTGCTTATTCACATCTTCATTCCTGGACCCCAGCATCTGGTCCGGTGCTACTACAATCCTGAGGGGACAGTTTCACAGCTTGCCAGCCCTGCTACTGGAGCAGGGGGCAATCCTAACTCAGGCAGCACAGCTGTTCAAGAGAGCAAAGATGTAGTCCAAAGCCTGGCCAGGCAGAAGTGAAGGGCTTCAGCATATCCATCTGAAGACACCCGCACCCTTCAGTTCCTGAGCTCTCACCCTAACTTGTACCAGGCCACATGACAGGGAGGCCTGCCTCTCCTGGGGTTCAAGGAGCCTAGGCAGCAAGGAGACCGGCATTCTGCCTGGCCCAGTCTGCAACACTGAGCTGAACCACTGATACCAAATGAAGGAACCAGGTCAGTTCACAGGGCTCCCCTCTGGTCCCACAGATACCTCTAATCTGGAATGAGACAGTACATGGTAGCAGAGGAGTGGCTGAGGATCCAAGGCAGACCCAGACCACAGGCAAACCCTCCCAAGACACCTGCTGTTTCCTGGAGCAGGAGCCACGCTCCCAACATGTGACCCTGGGAGCTGGTGGGAGAGGAGACAGGGATCTGTGAGAACTGGCAGCAAGGAAATGTCACCCAGGCACTGCCCAGTTTCTCTTCCACCCAAATATACTGGGAGCCCACAAATTCTAGCAATCAAAGGAAGGAAGCTTTTGTGTGGAGGTAGAGAAAAGTTTCCACGGCCCCTCCTTCTGCCAAAAAGGGAAGAAAACAGAGCAGCAAAACTGAATTATTCATTCTGGTTTGCCTTTCCATTACAAACCATGCATCACAGTTGAAATCCCTCTCCAAATGGCACAGGAGACCCCTGTGAAGCACTGACAGGAAGCGCCTGTCATACCTGGGCTCACACAGAAAGGCTGTGCTTTCGCCATCTGCTCTCCAGACGAGCCACTCCCGGAAGGATGGGTGGCAGAACATGCGGGTTTTGTCTCGCCTCTTAATGAGGAAGCAAGAGAGGGCATCCATCCTCTGCTGAAAGTCTTCCCAGCCCTGCTCGCCTTGGATGTGGCCAGCATTAATAGCCTGAAAAATCTGCTCATCTGTCATGGGGTGGAGGGATGCAAGGGCCACGTTTAAGATCGGAAGGGCTCTCTCAAAGGCAGACTGGGTCATGAATTTCATGTTGCACTGCAGCAAATAAAGCTCGGAGAGAGACACGGGCACCACCTTGTAGCTGGCACTTTTAATGACCAGGTGTCCCCTCTGGAAGAGGTCCAGGGTGAGTTTGAGGTACAGGTAGGAGCCGAGGCTCCGCAGCACCAGGTGGCTGCTGACTTTCCCGATGAGGGCAGCATCAGCCTTGCCATTGAGGGAAATGTTGCTGAGGATGTCCTGGCTGCTGTGGACCCTGTGCTGGACATATGCGTGCAGGTCACTGTGAATGTCTTTGTTGTCGGGAAAGTCATCTAAGGAAACCTTGAAGAATGGCAGCACGCTTATGATTTCCTGCAGGAAAAAAAAAACCCACAGTGTCACTCCACAGAGATTTCTTTTTTATTTTAGCAGCATTTTAAACCAGGTTCACTAGTTTTCTTTCAAGAAGGATTTTCATGGATTATAGGCACTCATTGTTTCGTATTAAAACATGTAATAGGATAAGGTACAGATAAAAAGCTTATGTGAAAGAAATCCTGATCCAAGATAGAATCAGTACAGGCTTTTCCTGAGCCCTCATTGAGGACTCAGAGCCACATGAGCAGAGTGAAAGCCCTGAGCAGACCAGTAACCAGGCCACACCAACAGAGGGGCAGTGAGACCTTGCAGGTGACCTGATATCCATAATCCTTATACTGTGCATCCGGTTATATAACAAGAATAAATAAAAACCAATGCTGCACATCTAAATAACACAGCCAGATGCTGAGATAAGAGGTATCCCTCTCATACATCAGATACTGGGACGTGAAAACCAGCCGGGAAACCTGAGACTGTCCTCCAGGCTGTGTCCCTTAATAGCATGCAGTAAAAAAGCTGCCCACTTCAGTACAGCATGTTATCATTTTTAAAATTTATTTTTGAGTAAACTTTTAAATAGATGTATGACATAAATAGACTGATTCACAATGTCATTTTTCAAAAAAGGCAAATATACCCGTGTACCCAGCAGCTAGAAACATCACCAGCTCTCAGAAGTTGGTACCCCCTTCTCACCTCTCCCTCATTCCATAAGCATGATCCCAAACCTAAGAGCAGAGTGGAATTTTGTCTGTGCTTATGTTTTAACTTCCCACTATCACTCCTGAAGTATTTAAGCACATGCCCTTTGATGCAGTTAGTTGTAGGAAGAAGGCAGAGTACTGTCATTCCCATTTCACACGGATGCTAACTGAACCTCTGAAAACACACAGCCAAGCTGTGAAACACAAGATCCCTATTTCAGTCCTTTCCTGATTGCCAAATTATGCTGAGTAAAAAAATGACTGAAAATGTATGAATCCAATGTTCATAAAAATAAACATCAAGTTTCCAACCAAAGTCTAATTCCAATTTTAAGGAGATAAAAAGAAAAACCCTTGAATGTCATTTTTAAATAGATATCATCATAAAAGGGTAAAAATAAAAATCTATTTTCTAAATGACTACTGAAAAGGGAAAGATACAGACTCGATTGTTAAGACATAATTCTAGGGTCCAAATGAAAAGGAAGTTGGAGAAAGAAAAAAAAATCACTCTTCACTGCAAATGGTAAGGCATGTTGAAGTTTTATGAAAAATCAGGTCTCAGAATAGGCTTTAAGTCTTTTCCATCTTTCATTTTTCTCTTGAAAAACGTACACAGGACTGATGTTATAGCATAGCGGTAGAGCATGTGGTTTGCATGCATTAGGCTATGAGTCTGATCACGAGTACCATGAAACAAATGAACAAACAAAAAGCCCCACTGCAAACCCATGGAAATAACCACTGGCAGGAATAGCTTTAAACTCCACTAGACCAGCTGGCCCGAGAACTCAGCCAGCGCACTCTGAATTACGATGACCAGGGCTAGACAGTGCCATTTCAGAAGGGCAGGTGTGACTAAAGGCTGATAGGACACTAATCTGACTTCTTGATAAACATGGGTTGGAGGTCACAAAAGTCAGTGTATTGCCCATTTGGAGGTCTCTGAACTAAGCATTCAAAGTCCTGACATAGTTTTCAATTCAGCAGTGGAATAGTTTACAACAGGTTAATTTACTAGTTTTTAATCACTGTACAATTGGAATGTAGAGACTTGGAAAGAGATTTGAGACTTCTTTTGTTACCTGAAAATTTGCTCTTACAGTCACAATCAACTTCAACCAGGCAGGAAATTTAGAAATAATTTTGGTAATAAATGAAGACAGCGTATCTCCATAATCAGGTTTATGAAATTCAGCTTCATTTAAGCCATCTATCAAAATAATATATTCTTCTTCAGGAATTTTCTGCTCTAAAGGAGAAAATAATTTTTTCAAATTAAGAAATTATACATTTCTATAAGGTGGCACCACCCAGTGTATTTTAATGTACAGTTTAAAGTGTTAACAAAAACTAAACATATGGCAGAAGACATGGTTCTCACAAAAGCATATTTTCTATTACATTTATAAAGAAAACCAGAGCACAGAGCCAAAAGAAAACCAATTCTCACAAAAACAGTTTTCAGAAACATATTGCATTACAGATATTAGCAGAATCTCCATTGTGCATATAATACAGTTAGCTCTTCATAAACCACTGTTACCATGGTGGCCTACAGCAAAGATAACACATACAGAGACCACATCTGGAAATGGCACTGGGTCCCTATTATAGCTCTTCAGTGGATTCCAGGCAAGGAAAACCGACTGGTGCCCAATTCCAAGGGCTGTCTGATCCACATAGTGGCAAGAGTTCTACTCTACAGACTCCTAGAGCTGAGCTCTTTACCACAACCTAAGTCTAATTTTCTAGACTTTATTAGTGCCAGCCTTCTGCCCAGAGAACAGAGAAAGGATGATATACATTTTTCCATCCCTCTCTCTAACACCGTCTGGCAGAAGTGCTATGTAGGCAAGTAAACTAGAGCTCTAAAGGTAAGGAGCAAAGGAGAGGAAGGATAGAAATCTGAAGGGCCCATACTGTCATTAATGTCCCCTAGGGAGAATGACCCAGCAGCTCACTCTGAAAATGATTACCCATTAAAAACCCTATGAATAGCAGGCAAGCACTGTCAAATATAGTGCTGGAAAATAAGCCACCTAGGTTGGAAGGCACTGAAGAAACAATTGTGAAGAGTTGCCTCCTCAAAGTAGAGTCGACCCTAATGATGAGAATGGAGTAAAGCCCCTGGGACATCATTATGCTCATGTGCCATGACTCAAAATGAGAAGAAACAGTGTCTGCAATATTGGGCTCAAACCTAAAAGGATGATGTGCATAGCACAGTGCTGGGTAGTGTTTTCATTCTGTTGTACATAAGGTTGCCAGGAGTCAGATCTGATTCAATGGCACCCAACAACACCAACAACATACCCTGTACAATATTCAGGAGCAAAAATACCAAATTAAAGCCTATAGAAATCGCTTAGTAGAAACATTGAAGAAAAAAACCAACATGCTGGGAAAATTCCCCCAACAATTCACTTATTCATCTGCTACTTAGGAGTGCAAAATACACAGGGCAAGGTGCCAGCTAAACAGCTTATGGTTATGGGGGAGACCAAAATATACCTCCTTAAAAAATGAAGGATTGTTAAGCTGAAGACAAGTAGAAGCCAAAAGCTGTCTACCTGGCATTACAGCCTAAAAGCAGGATGTAAATTTGTAAAGGTGTTCCCTACTCATCTCTACCAGGAAGGGCAGAGGTTAGTCACAGGGGACACATGGAGATTCTCATCAGCTGGAGATAGCACCAGAGAAGCCTACGTAATAAACCTCACTAATTAGCCTTTACCTACCATCAGTTTCCTCATATATTTACCTTCCCAGTTTCCCACCACTAGAAGCCTAAAACTGCTTTCCTTTGTCTTGCCACTTCTCTAAAACTTTTGTTCTTTGTTGAATATCCTTTAGAAGCCAGAGTTTTTAAGTCCCTACTCTGAGTTGCCTTCTGCTGACACTCCATCCATACACATGCACTGCAAGCATTAATAAATTTGCTTGTTTTTCTCCTGTTATAATCTGTCTACTGCTGATTCATCTTAGACTCAAATATCAAATCAGCAGAAGGCAGAGTCTTCTCTCTCCTATAGTTACAACTGGCTTCTTTGGAACTGTTCAGTTATAGAGTTCATTCTCACTAGAGGTGTTTCACTGAGGAGTAAACACTGACAGTGTGAAGCAACCAGATGTGCACTGACTCATCTACATCCTCTCCCTGCCACCCCAGTGCTCAGCAGACCACACTCCTTCTGAGGACCACCTGGGGATCTGTATGGCTACTAGGGAGGGAATTTTGGGGAGCTTCTGGGGGGTACCATTTCTCAGGCTCATGAGTGGCTCCAGCACTCCTCTCTTGAAAGCAGCCACAGGGTCTTGCACACAGGATCGGAGGCTCAGCATGCTCTGCAGTTGGGGCTCTTTGATCAAAAGGTCTCTGTAGGCAGCCAGCTGATGAGATCGGCAGAGCAAGGCGGCAATGCTGTGCACAAACTCGGGCACGAGGCATGTATAAGTGTTGTCAGCCTGGCAGTAGTGGTAGGCCACCACCTATGGGGGAAGCAGAGCCGTCAGTGTCACCTCACCCTCTCCTTGGTTCTTTCCATGGCTTCAAACAATAACATAATTCTGCCTCTTCACTGAGATAACAAGATATGTTGCTTCTATTCCTCAAGAGTCATGAATTAATTTGATTCTTTTACTTCTTCCTTCATTCATGTAGTTTGCTTAGTTCTGGGCAGACCATTAATTGCAGCCACAAATCCATCTTGATTAGCACAAAAATCAGCACAACTTACTGTGCATTGAATGTTAGTTAGTAAAAGTCACTCGGAAAGCTTAAAGCGTACTCTGGCTTAGAGCCAATTCCAAGCAACCTGGGTGTCCCCGACATTGCCACTTGTACTACATTTCTGTTCTAGGAAAGTCTCTGCTGATCCCCAAAATGCACATGATGGGAATTGGTGGTTATCAGATCCAAGCTGTGAAGTTACAGTTGGTTCTTCCTCCTGACAGGAGGGCCTTAAACCCTCAGCTCCTCCACATATCCTCAAGGGACACTGTGGCGACATTCAACAGGGACACTGAAGGAGGAACATCCAAAATTACTGGATTTCTGCCTCTCATGTGAAGGGACACAAGCTGCCCAAGCACCAGCAGGATGCAGGGGGAGTCTCTTTTCAGGAAAGATTTGCAATGGCAGCATGGCAGCAGGTTATCAGTTAGATCCCAGAGAAAGTGCCAGAGGCAGAGCTCTTGGGAACGGAAGGCCTACTGCACAGAATTGAAAAATCCTATACTTTTCCAAATGAAGATGAGGGAGAGAAGGTATATGAGGTAAGGAAGGTGGGAAAGGGCACCACACTTGTGTGAAGGGTGGTGTGTTTTGCAGAAGGGTTTGAGGCACCACCATCTCAGTCAGTTCAGCAGCCCCCACAGTAAGCAGGACAAGAACCACTGACTGCTGGGTATAAGTGAGGGCCACAAACACAGGTTAAGTGCCTTGCCAAGGTGATAAGCCCAGTCTAAGATTTAGGACAAGGTCCCAGAGCTACAGACTCTTAGAAAGCAAGTGGCAAGAGTAGATGTGGAGCAGGTTTGGAACCACCATGTGACTTCTGGTTTATATGAAATTTATCATCAGCACTTAGAGGAAAGCTGACTACCTTTCAACTCTCACCTGGACAGAGATTAGCAGGAACATACATGGCAGCCCTAACAAACTTGTACAAACCACCAGGATATCTGGTACCACAGTCTTGTGCAGTGTTTGACAAAAGTAGTTTAATAAACCAACAGTGAGTAGGAAATCAATGAAATCAATCTGGAGCCACAGAGAACTTTTGCTTTTACATTTTCATTTTGTTTTTAAAACGTGAATTTAAATCACAGAATGTATCATAGGACATAGCATAAAGATAGTTCAGTAATGCTTTGCTTCTGCTCTGTCTATGGTTATGTGTTCAGGAGTGCTGGATCTCCAGTGTAAGATGTATTTCATAGTGTGAGTCATAACAAAAGGGTTTGAAAAGTCACTGCAGCAAAGGTGGCTTTTAAGTCTGTATGGTATCCTGCATATCAGACTGCTCATTAATGACCACATGACTGCTCTGAGCCAGTGGTCAGAGCATCAGGGCTGACCGTGCCAACAGCAGCTGTCATCTGGGAAAGAAACCAAAGGGGTAGGAGTTTGGGGCCAAGCAACATTCCTTTCAGTTATCCTGCAACAATCTTGCCCTCGGGTGTCCTCAAGAGGGACCTCCTTAATTGCTGCCATGTCTGGTGGTTCTCCTGCTCCAACTCACACCACCACTGTGAAGGGAGACCCTAACAGCTCACTGGGGCAAGAAATGTGACCACTTTAATGTAGGAAGGCAGCTTATGAGCCAGTGATGGACACAGAGCACAAGGAAAATTTCAGAATGTCCTTGGTGGTCCATGTATTTAGGAGGAGAAAGTCAGCCAAGTTTCTTTTACAACCTCCCAAGAAACATCTGACAGAAGGACACAGGAGACCACAGGCCCTGGGCAACAGGGTGCAGGCAGAAGAGGTCTGGGCCAAGATAAAAGCTCCTAATCTCCTGCTCATGGATCAAACTAAACTAAGTGCTGATGATAAATTTCATATAAACAGCAAGCACTTGTAAGGATGGATTTGGGGTGAGTAGACATAACTTCTGCTGCTTTGAGGAACTCTTTTGACCTACTGTTTTAAGTGGACAAAAATCCACTGGCAGTGGTTTTAGATATTTATTTTCATTAACATCTTTTATTTGGAGTATTCTATCACAATTTTATCAAAAGCTATACTTTAGCACCAAGAAGTTGTTTCTGTTTTAAGGTCTCTTTTCCAATTCATGTCTGAAAACCAGACTAGGAAATCTCTGAAAGGCTCCCATGATACAAGAGCAGGTTACCTTAGAAGCGAGATATTTCACCGCATCTTCTTTGGGTCTCTGGTTGTCCGAAGTAACAGATGTGGCTGGAGTTTTAGCTGCATTGAGACCACTTGTGGAAGAACTCGGTGAAAGCAATGGAGTGAAAGGAAGGTCCTGGGCAGGATCTGATGCTAGGGAAGAGATCTACTTCATTATAACATTGGCACATGGGTACAAGGGGATGTGGAATGTATTTGTGAATTAGTCCAAGAGACTATTTTCATAGGTAATGAGTGAATACAGCTCCGAATGATAAATCCAAAAGAGCACACCAGCCCCCCAGCCTTTATCTCTACTATACCTAGCTCTTTCCCTGGAGAACCATTGTTTCTAGTTTCTCTTATTAAATTCTTTGTAGTTTAAAAAAAGAATCTCGACAGGCATGGTGGCACATGCCTGTAATACCAGCCAGCACTCAGGAGGCGGAAGTCAATGCAAGTTCAAGGCCAGTCTGGTATACATAGTGAGTTACAGGCCATCCTAGGCTACACAGCGAGACTCCATCTCTAAATAAACAAATGTATAAACAAATATTAAATAAAACAAGAATCCTGCATGGCTCCTTTGTTCTTATTCATCACATTTATAGACACTTTCTTTGTGATGGGTTTACTGCATATAAAATAAGCAGTGAAACTGGCAGTGGTAGTGCACACCTATAATCCCAGCATTTAGGAGGTTGAGGCTGGAGGATCTTGAGTTCATTGCCTGTCTGGGCTACACAGTGAGACCCTGCCTCAAAAATAAAAACAAAGGAGCCGGGTGCCATAGCGCACGCCTATAATCTCAGCGCCTTGAGAGGCAGAGGCAGGAGGATCACAAGTTCAAAACCAGAGGCAGTCTGCATAACTTAGCAAAACCCTGTCTCAAAAAGTGAAAAAAAAAAGACTGGGGATGCAGCTCAATGGCCCAACACTTGCAGAGCATGCAAGCACAAGGCCCTGGGTTCAATTTCCCAGTACTGCGAAAAAAAAAAATAAATAAAAACAAACAAAAAAGAAAGTAGCCAAATATTTAACTACTTAAGATTATATCTTAATTAAGATTTGTCTTTGTTTGTTTGTTTGTTTTGGGGGGGTGCTACTCAGGGGATAAACCCAGAGCCTCATGTAAGAGTTCTACCACTGAACTGAACCCTCAGCCCATTTTTCACTTTTTTTTTTTAGTCAGAGTCTTGTTATATTACACAGGCTGTCTATGGCCTCAAACGTGTAATCCTCCTGCTTCCACCTTCCAAGTTGCTGAGATTATAGGGGTGCACCAACACACCCATCTTCTAACTAAGACTTTATAATTTTGGTGAACTGAGCATAGAGCATAGGCTGAGGTAAACAGGATACAAAAAGATTCTTCACAGAAAAAGGAGAAAAAAAGAGCACCCATCCCAAACAAAAAAAAACAAACGTTGCCCAAAACATACAACATCCTCCAAATAAGCAAAATGAAAAAGAGTTCTGCATTAGAGTCCATCAGCTTGTTCTTCCAAGAGCACACCCCTTGGTTTTAAGACCAAAACTTCCCCAGGACTCTTGATCAGGACTTCTTGCCCCATCTCTACCTGTACAAAGAGGAGGACAGCAGTTCCAGGTCAGAAGGCTGGACTCAACCCAGGTTGTAGCTAAATAAACACGGATAGAAGTGTTCAAAGAGTTCACTTAATAAAAGATCACAAACCTGGTATAGCAGCTGGAACAACTTAAGAAAAACTGTTAATTTATATCTACTCAAACAGCAATTTTCTCCATCTATCATATATTAATATAACAAACTAAATGAGTAGCTAAACATGGACATACTTTTAGGTGATGAAATGGGGCTGTTGGATGCAATCTGCCTCATGCGGCTTCCATGGCAGCTCAATGCCACCAACTTGGATATGATAGCTGTCTTCCCAAATCCCACACTTCCAACAACCACTGCTCCTTTATTTTCTGTCAGATTTGTGTTTCTCAAGTTTTCTTCTATCTGGTGAAAGAGCCAATCTCTTCCCACAAACACAGAGTCTGTTGTGATGCTTGGTACTTCAAACAGCAGAGGTTTCAACAAAATGTCTTGTGGTTTGTAGGGAGCAAATCGTGCTTTAAAAAAAATAATTATTTTAGAAGAATGTCAGTTTAGTATACTAAGAAACTGCTTGTGTGTCTTTAAGTAATCTGATTCTATTAATACTTCTGCAGTACTTCATTTATCATATCCTATTGGTCCCACATGGGAAAAGAATGTGGTAGTCCACTCCCAAAACAATCCACCATTGAAAACCCTATGAGGGTTGCGATGAGTTGGACCCAACTCAGCAGTACCTAACAATAATATTGGTCCCACAGAGTATCCTGTTAAAGTGACTTTCTAATCTTTTCATGTCTCCCAGTTGTTATCATGATTCAAGTCAGACATAGAGAAAAAGCAATGCAAAGGGCCAAAGCATGTCTCCCTGGTTTAACTGAAACCATATTTATATAAGACATGTTTCTTCTACTGCCACAAGAATACAATGCAAACACAATTTCCAAGACACAAGGGCACCCCTCTCACTGGGTTACGATGGTACTCTGCCCACTCAGTTAGGCTGCAAACCACACAACTGTGCATTACAGGGAGACATAGGATGTGGCTGATATGGTCCAAGGAACTGAAGGCAAACCGATTCTGTTAGCAGCTAAAAGTCTAATGAGTGTTAAACTGCCCTTCACTTCAGACTGACTTGTTGGAGAGTTGTTGTTCAATGTCAGAAGCAATTTAATAACATATTTTAAGGAAGAAGTCAAAAAGTATTAAGGCTGACCTCCTAGCAGACCTTACAGATACATTTTTTAAAAATACATATGCACTTTACAGCATGTTTAAAACCAGGAGGTTTCATTGCTGGTTATCAGTGACTCTCAACGTTTAGTGAAGAAGCTAATCATTGTGACATTGGATGCAAGGATAAATACCTTTAACTTCCTGTGCCCTACCTCCAGCAGTATTGTGCCATGGCAATCTAATTGATGTTCGGAGAGGAGCATTTCTCTGCCCATCTAAATAACTCAGATCTTCCAGTTTGGTAGAACTTGTGGCTGTAATGTTAAAGTGAAGTTTAGTTTAATATCAAACTTCTAAGCAATTGAGTTCATGCATTCAACAAAATTTTACTTAAAGATACTTGCTCCTACTTCTTTTTCCAGCAATACTGTTAATTAAAAAATGATAAAAATCAAACACCATTCACCCTTAAAGTTATGTTGATATGGTTGCCAGAATTCTTCACTGTTCTTGGAAAGATACAGACTTCACCATAAATCTTTTTTATGAAGAAGATTGACAAGTGGCACATGATAAAGCTTCAATACTTACTGTAAATATGTGGGATGGTACTAGAATCTTCTCTGCAGCTCCGGGGAGCTTTCTGCTGTTTAGAATTCCAACCTTGTTAATTAAATAAGCAGATTCTGCATATATAATTCCATAGGACTCAAACATTAAAAGTAGCTTTTGGTAGTAAAAGTACAAACACTTCATTATATTGGTATGTGTAGGTATTTTTTGAAATTCTAGAAATAAGTAACCAATAAGATTTACTTCTGACTAAATCAATAAGATTCATGGCACATAGGTACTTGTTAAAAAGCATTAAGGGACATTCATATACCCACACAAATTAGATAGATTATGAAAGTAATTAGTGTGAAATAAGTTTACTAATTCTTAGAAAAATCTTAGAAATAAATATATAATACATGTTTTTGCCTTAAAAACCCCTAACTCTTATTTACATATATATCCTGGATCAAAATTAGAGAAAAACTAAATAAAATTAACCTGATTTGTATTATGGATTAAGTGGTCCAACATAAAGTACTGCCGATCTTAGACATATGATTATCTTCCACGATAATAAAATACATACATCACTTAAAGACGAATGAAGAGCCAGGATAGAGCTGAATCTTCTAAGCGCTGAGGAAGTCATTAGTGGAACCAGGACGCAAGGAACAGAAGTCAAGCTGGGCCATCTGTCTTTTGAAAACCTTATGGCTACCTTACAGGCTCTGACCCAGCATCTAGCCGCCCCCAGCATCACCTGTCCTGAGCCCTTCTTACTTTCCCCAAGGTTTCCACTCTTTTCTTGTTCATGTCCACACACCTCTCATATTCTTGAATTCAATAAGCACTTGGGAGACTCTGGGCCTGACTCTGGGAAGTCCTGTCCCTTCTTGCTGCATCCTCAAAGTATAATCAAGCATGTGTCCTACCTATTTACCTTCTCAGCCAGCACAGAAATGTCTGAAATCTTGCCTTCATAAGAGTATACACTGTGCTTCTGAATTCTTTTTGTGCATAACAACAACAATTATACACTGTGTACATTTAAGTAAATACTCTGTACATACCCAGGCAATATGCACATCTCATCCATTAGAACGATTCTTCTAATTGCTTATGCGGGTCTTTCATATAGACCTAAGGTAGGCTAATCCAATGGCAGCCTCAAGCTTCTCTCTAGGTCCTTCATGACCAGAGGATGTGAAACTTCCTGGAGGTGGGGGAGCAGCTCCTACCCAGACAACTCCTACCCCTCCAAGCTCCCGACAGGAAGTTTGGAATATAAATCTAGCTTCCTGCCTGAGACCTGGGCCTGTGACCCCTCTGCTCAGAATGCCTCTTGGTGAACACTCCCACCATGGCTCTGGCAGAAGGGGTCACCACAGCCATAGGCTATAATTCACTTCAGAGCCAAACAGCTATGGATGTCCTGCATGCTGCTTTGGCCCCAGAGAATACAAAGACATGTAAAGCCTCAAAAAGTTTTCCATTTCTCCTTTCCCTGACCCCTTAAATATAACATGGAGCCAGTAATTTTGTGACAAATGAGAGGAATAAAAGTATGTGACTATAAATAACATTCCAAACAAATAACTACAAAAAAGCCCTAGTTTGACATAGATGCAGGATATGGTAAAATTTTAAATGGCTATTTTCAGATTTCTAGTCACCAAAATGTCAGCTCTGAAGTATGCAACAAAGTAGCCTCAACAACTCCACTGCACTTGGCTGATTCTTCACTTCAAATATGATTAAGAGCTGGGTGTGGTGGCTCATGCCTGTAATCTCAACACTCAGGAGGCTATTAGGTGGGAAGACAGAGCTTGAAGCCAGCCTTAGCTAGCAAGACCCTGTCTCAACAAATAAACAAAAAACATGATTAAGTCAAATGCAGCAGGGCCACAAGTCACAGCTACCTCTGCTTTTTAAGGCATTTTTGAAGCTAAAAGAGATACCTGAGAGCAGAAACAGTGATGCTTCAGCTGCTTAGCTACAAACCCAGGCTTTTCTACCTAGCGCAACAGGTGACTCGGACCATTCTGCCTTCTCACATAGAGCTATGGTAGATTCTTAAACAGTATCAACACAAGAGCCAGATTCACATTCAGTATTGACAATAAACACTCTCAAGATCCTAGAGACGATTTGGGACCAAGAAAAATCAGGGGTAAAGCAATCAAATGCTACAGAAAACTCACTGCTTAAATCTATGCAATTAAATTATGCACCTAGAGTTCTAGGGTATGAAGGTGGATTAGAAGCAGACTCTGTGGTGCAGTGAAACAAAGAAGTCGAGATAGGAAAGAAAAGATTCTATTCCAAAGAAAGAAAGACTGGAAAAGCAAAGAAATCACAAAGGAGGTAATAGGTCAGTCTCAAAGTTCAGAGAACAGAAGGGCTATGCAGTGAGGAGTGAATAATACACACCTACAGCCACAACTTCCTGGCAGGTAAGAGACACAAAAGCCTCACCCACAAATTTTTTTCTATCTTTTGCTGCCTGTGTATCTCTCTTCTTCTACTTACTACACTTTTAGTATCATTTTTACTTTATTTTATTTTTTTAAAGAAATCTTTTAGGTTTTTTTATCCCTCTTGAGTTTATCTAATTTTATTTACTGATTTTTTTATTGTGCAATCAGGTTTTGATCTTTTGTTCTGCTCACGCTCGCTTGCTCGCTCTCTCTCCTTCCCTCTCTCCCTCCCTTCCTTCCTCCCCAACATTCTTCCTCTTTTTTTACTTAACTATTGCTGCTTTTTTCTTTTCCCCTTTTTCCGACCCCTCCTTTTATTTCAGGAAATTACTGTTTTACTTTAAGTAATTTGTAACTTCACAGCTTATTCTACATTATCATTGCCATTTTCTGTCCAGTAGTCATTGATGGTATAGTAGTTGGCTTTAATTAATTTTATCTATATTTCTATAGCTGGTTTGGTCAGGTATGTATCTGACATATTTCTATATCTGTTACAGTGGCTTGCCCTCTTCTCTGGGAGTGGCACTGCAGATTAAGCTCTCAATAGAAAGCTGCTCACTATGATCACACAACTGGAAAAGATATCCATCCTATTAGATATACAAATCACACAACAGAAACACAAGAAACATGAAAAAGCAAGGCAACATGTCTTCTCCAAAAGACCATTATCCTTCAACTACTAAATGCAAAGATACTGAGATGGTTGAAATATCAGACAATTCAAAAGTTTATTTGTGAAAATGATCAATGACTTCAAAAAAGACACAAACGAGGATGAATGAAGCGAATCAATTTAGGACCTAGATCAGAAAGTCAGAAATGTAAACAAAGTCAACAAAATGGATGAGAAATTAAGCAAGGAAAATGAGATTCTGAAAAAGAACCAAAGAGAAACACAGTGGAAATCATCACCAGTAGACTAGATCAAGCAGAGGAAAGAATATCCAGGATGGAAGCCAGGTTGAGGAAACGCTACATTCTGATATCAATAAAGAACATGAACACAACATCCAAGAACTCTAGGACATGATAAAGAGACCAAATCTAAGAACCTAGGGAGTAGAAGAGCTGAGATAAAAACTAAATACATAGAAAGCTTATTCAATGAAACTATAGCAGAAAAATTTCCCAAATCTAGGAAAAGAAATGGAAATCCTA
This sequence comes from Pedetes capensis, assembly GCA_007922755.1. Lineage (NCBI taxonomy): Eukaryota > Metazoa > Chordata > Mammalia > Rodentia > Pedetidae > Pedetes > Pedetes capensis. Next base: position 104,016 of record VMDO01003947.1, read on the forward strand.
CCATAAGAGGCATTTAGAATCCCAAAATATACGTGACCAGAAGAGAACGTCTCTATGACACATTATAGTTAAAATGTTAAGACTACAGAATAAAGAAACCATATTAAAAGCAGCAAAAGAAAAACACCAATGCACTTACAAAGGCAAATCCATCAGAATAACATCAGAACTCTCAGGACAAACCCTAAAATGCAGGAAAGTACAAAATGACATATTTCAAGCACTGAAAGTAAATAATGCCAATCAAGATTATCATATCCAACAAAGTTATCATTTCAAATTGATGGAGAAATAAAGACCTCCCAAGACGAGCACACACCAAAGCAATTCATGACCACCAAGCCAGCACTGCAGAAGGTTCTTAAAGGAATCCTACATGCACAGAAGAAAGATGTATCAGTCACAAGAGTGAAGGAAAGAAATGTCTTGAGAGGAACAGACAAACTAATGAGAACTAGTAAAGAATCAATCATGGCCAACTCACGAAACCAGTGAAACCTGAATATGAATAAGGGAGAAAGAACAAATATGTGAACCAGGCCTGGGGATGTAGCTCAGTGGTAATGCTCCTGCCTTGCATGCATTAGGCTCTGGATTCGATTCCCAGCACTGTACAAAATAAAAAGGCGAGTACTTTTGGCTGGGAGTGGTGGCTCACACCTATAATCCCAGCAACACAGGAGACAAAGCAGGAGGATTGTAGGTTCAAGACTAAGGTAGCCTGTGTAATTTAGCAAGATCTGGTCTCAAGATAAAAAAATAAAAAGGGGGGCTAGGTGTACAACTTAGTAATAGAGCATTTGCAAAGTATGTGCAAGGCCCTGGGTTCAACCCTCCAGCATTATGCAAAAAGTCAACCAACCAGGAAACACCCAACATAATTACAGGAATCAGCCCCTGTCAATAGTAACCCTAAATATAAAAGGTCTTAACTCTCCAAATAAAAGACACAGACTAGCTGGTTGGACTAAAAACAAACAAGCAAAAACAACAACAACAACAACAACAAAAAAGAGAAGATACAACAATTTATTATCTGAGAAATACATCTCACTGGCCAGGATGCACACATACTGAAAGTGAAAGGATAGAAATCAATATACCAAGCAAAATGAAGCCAAAAAAAAAAAAGCAGGAGTAGCCATCCATATATCAGACAAGGTAGACTTCAAGCCAAAGTTAGTAAGAAGAGATAGAGAAGATCACTACATGGTAATAAAGGTAACAATCCATCATGAGGATATAACAATTGTAAATACATATGCACTGAACATTGGTGCACCCATATGCACATACCAAAGTTAAATTAAGAGGATATAAACAACTTAAACAGATCTATAACAAGCAGTAAGACTGAACCAGTAATAATCTCCCAATAGAAAAGCCCAGGACTGAATGGCTCATTGCTGAATTATACAAGGCTTTTAAGGAAGAATTAACATCAATGCTCCTCAACCTATTACATAAAATAGAAATTGAAGGAACACTACCATACTCCTATGAAGTCAGTATTACCTTGATGTCAAAAGGACACAACAATGACAACTACAGACTAATTTTCTGAATGTACACAGATGCAAAAATCCTTAAAAAAATACTTGCATATCAACTTCAACAAAACATTAAAAAGATCATAAAATTCCCAATGACATTCTTTACAGAAATAGGAAAAAAATCTTAAATTCACATGGAAACACAAAACACCCTAAATCACCAAGCAATCCTTAGCAGAAAGAGCAATGCAAAAGGCATCACAATATCTGATTTCAAATTATAGTACAGAACCATAGTTGCAAAACAGGTTGGTACTGACACAAAAACAGGCTTGTAGACCAGTGGAATACAATAGAGGATCCAGAAATAGACCTACACAGTTACAGCCTCCTGATGTTCAACAAAGGTGCCAAAAACATAAGTTGGAGAAAAGACAGCCTTTTCAACAACTGGTGCTGGGAAAACGAGATATCCTCATGTAAAATACTGAAACTAGATCCCCCTCTCTCTTATCCTATATAAAAATCAATTCAAAAATGGATTGAAGACCTTACTTTAAGACCTAAAACTTTCAAACTGCTAGGAGAAACACTTCAAGATATGGGCATAGGAGAGGACTTTCAGGAAAGGACCCCAACACTCAGGAAATAATAGCAAGAATTGACAAAAGGGATTCCATGAAATTAAAAAGCTTTTGCACAGCAAAGGAACAATTAATTGAATGAAGAGATAGCCTACAGAATGAGAGAAAATCTTTGCCAGCTATACATCAGACAGGGGATGAATATATATGTATATTCATGTATATGTATATATATATGTATATACACACACACACACACACACACACACATATATATATTTAAAACCCCAAAATTTAATACCAATAAAGCAAATACTCCAATCAAAAGATAGGCAAATGAATTCTCAAAAGATGGGCAAATTGAGTTCTCAAAAGAACAAATAGAGCCGGGTGCAGTGGCATACACCTGTAATCTCAGTGGCTTGGGAGGCAGTGGCCAGAGAATTGCAAGTTTGAGACCAGACACAGTCTGTGTAATTTAGTGAGACCCTGTGTCAAAAAAGTAAAATAATGGGCTGGGGGTGCAGCTCAGTGGTCCAGCACTTGCAAAGCATGCAAGCGCGAGGCCCTGGGTTCAACCCCCAGTACCTCAAAAAAAAAAAAAAAAAAAAAAAAAAAAAAAAAAAAAAAAAAAAAAAAAGAGAGAAGAAAGAAAAAAAGAAATACAAATGGCCAACAATATAAAAAAAAAATTGTTCAACATCATTAGCCAAGAGGAAAATGAAAATCAGCTACATTGAGGTGCTATCTCATCCTAGTCAGAATGGGAAGCATCAACAAAATAAACAACAACAGAAGCTGGCGAGAATGTGGAGAGAAAGGAACCCTCATAATGCTGGTAGGAATATAAATTAGTACAGCCACGATGGGAATCAGTGTGGAGGCTCCTCGAAAAACTAAAAATAGAACTACCATATGACCTGGCTATACCATTCCTGGCTATATAGCTGAAGAAATACAAGGGCATACCACTGAGATCCCTGCTCACTCGTGTTTATTGTGTCACTATTCACATTAGCCAAGATATGGAAGCAACCTAGGTTTCCATCAACAGATGAGTGGATAAAGAAACTATGGTATATATACGCTACGGAGTTTTCTTCAAACATAAAAAAAGATGAAATTATGGTTTTGCAGGAAAATGAATAGAACTGGAGATCATTATTTTAAGTGAAATAAGACAGACCCAGAAAAACAAACATCACATATTTTCTCTAATAGTTGGATGCTAGATTCCAATATATATTCAGTATTTGTTATGGAAGTAGAGAGGGGACCATATAGAGGGAGAAAAGCAACTAAAGAGAGTGGGGGAGAGGGCAATAAGAAAGGGTAATGGGGGAAAGGAAGAGAAATATCACATTTTGCTTTCAAAGGCAGACTCAGAATACATACATACAAAGAGAAAGGGGGGAGAAAGAAAGAGAGAAAAGACACGAAAGCAGAAGGAGACCGTTGGTAGGGAGGAGGGAGATCAGCAGAGGGGGGACAGGGCGCCAGGAGAGGGTAATGTGGGAGGTGAACACGAGCAATGTACAATGGCATGCGTGCATCGCAGTGTCATAATGAAACCCATTAATTTATACACTAAAAGGCACCAGCAAAAAATTATGCACTTCAGTGTGTGAGCATGAGTGTACACACAAAGTGGTTAACATCTATTTGGGTGAGAAGCATATTTCAATACGCTACAGGAAAGAGCCTGATTGGGGGCATGGGGTGGCCAGTCCTCTCTAAGATAAACAAAGAGAGCATTTACTAAAACCATAAGTTCTGAACTAACCTATCAGAGGTAAATGCCAGAAATTCCAGGGCAATTACCAGTTAGTGTTTCAAGAAAATTGGAACTTAATTGGTAATTGTGTTTGTTAGTTTCCTGGAGAATTAAACACAGTGTTCTGTGATATATGTGGAAAGTATTTTAGAAGGAAAAAAGGTAGTCAAAATCGTAGAACCTATTTCTTAACTTCTAG
>VMDO01003947.1:108165-133919 GCA_007922755.1 Pedetes capensis
GGGTTGCCAGGTCCTTCTCCCAAGCCTACAGCTTCTGGTGTTCCCAGGTGGTCTCCCATCCAGGTACTAACCAGGCCCGACCCTGCTCAGCTTCCGAGATCTGACGGGATCGGATGCCACAGGGCTACCGCTGCAGGCAAACTTCTAGATTAGCCACGATATAATTTTAATGGCTTTAATCATGTTTTTAATAAAGGGAAAAAGCATCCATGTCATCCATTTTGATGTTATACACCATTTCAAATCAATCCCACTCTAACAAATACCTTTACAAAGATCGTCTGTGGGTAGTGAAACAATCTCCAAACCTAGCCAACTTTTTTTTTTTTTTTTTTTCCCAGTACTCTTAGCTTGTTAACAGACACCCTGAGGTAGGGCACTGGCCTATTCCCTTTCAAACAGTGCACTTAGTTTTTAAAACATGCAATTTAGGAAAAATGAGCAAACCCACTAAACCAGGTACTTTCTGAACCCAGGGCCTTGCCCTTGCATGCTCTGCAAGTGCTGGACCACTGAGCTGCACCCCCAGAACTTTTTTTTTTCTTTTTTTAACTTTTTGAGACAGGGTCTCGCTAAATTAAGCAGACTGCCTCAGGTCTCGAACTTGAGATTCTCCTGTCTCTACCTCCCAAGCCACTGAGATTACAGGCGTGCGCCACCGCACCCAGCCACCAACTTATTTTTTATGATCTTTGACCAAAAAAAAAATTCACTGTGCTGCACAGTTAGCTGACAAACCCAGCTATTTATAGCAGTTCAGTGATATTAGGAACTAGCTGTTCACCCTCACCCTGGAGCTGGTTACTGTGAGGAGTGGGCTGTGAACAGAGGCCTGGTGTCACCCAACAGCCTTTAGTCTACCCCCACAGCCCTACCTTTCCTACCAAATGGCAATTTGTGGTTATGTAAATCTTAACACAGAAACCCTTACAAGAGATTTTAGTATATTCTCCTTTGCCTCTTATTTCAACCTCTTCATCTAACATTGAGTATTCCCTGTTTGCAACAGCCTGCCTTCTAATTACCAAACAGTGCTACATAGTCCATAACAATGGAACATTCTTCTTTTCCATGATCCTTGAAATATCTTGCCATTGTTTCTACACTGAGGTTCAGCTTTGGGGGTAGTAAGGTATGCAATAAAGAATCAACCAGACTCTTAGCTTGTTAACAGACACCCTGAGGTAGGGCACCGGCCTATTCCCTTTCAAACAGTGCACTTAGTTTTTTAAAACATGCAATTTTGGAAAAATGGGGAAACCCACTAGACCAGGTACTTTCTGCTCAAACCCAAAGTAAAATATTCCCATTCTACACACCTAGGAGCTAATGAATATGCACAACTGAAACCAGAAAGCTCCGCTCCATAATCACAGCATTCTGGAAAAGCTTAGCTCACATCCACTGTCACTTCACGTGGCAGGAGACCATATAAAAGAACACCCAGCAGAAGAAAGCTGGGTGCTTTTAACACTGCTAAAATTAATGTGTTAATGTGTTTCCTAATCTTAAAATAGATTGATTACATTGAATATGCATTTGCTTTTTTGTTGAAGAAAATAAAGCTGTCAAGTTCTGGAACAATACAAGTGACCCATTCATTGTAACCAGGCAAATACAGCCTAAAACAGCTTGAGTGCCACATATTATGTTCAAGGGGTGGGCCAATGGTGGGAGACAGGAAAGCTTTTGGAAGAACCATCAGTCAATACACATAATGCTCTCTAGTGCTTCTCTCTAGCAGACATGCCAAATCCCTCTTCTGGAACAAGGCCATTTTGCTTCCTTTGAAAGTGAATTAGAGTTGTACCTCAGAACTTTTCCATTAAGGCCATTTATTTATCAGCTGCTTCAGAATGCCATTGTTAAAAAAAAAAAAAAAAAAAAAAAAAGCCAACAATAGCCAGAATGACCTAGTGTATCTTGAAGGAACAGTATAAATTACAGAAAAATCTTTTGATGTAGAACAGAGAAACTGGGTCCATGCGTTAGTAGATGAGACATTTTAAGTGCTGGTAACAAAGAATTACCGTAACGAGTTCTTCTTCTAAATTCAGTCCAAGAGCATGGAGTGTAGAAACACAAGGCCTTCAAAAGCAGCCACGATAGTGTAGATGTGGAGCACCTCTCCCCACCCACCAGAATTCTCTCCTTGTTTGTAGACCATCCTCTGACCAGTACAGCTATCAACCTGCGCTGGCCTCTGCGCTATCCTCTCAGTTCAAGCTGCTACAGCCTGTTCTCATTCCGCTGCATACATTTTAAGCTGTGAGCTCTGTTATAACTAAATTATACAGAAACATCTGTCCCCAGGCTTCAATCACACAGATGAAAGTTTTAAAGTTGGATTAGAAATTCTTTGAGCTGATGTTAACAACTTCAGTCTAAATAATTCTGGTTTATCAAGATGTAATAAGAAGTCATGAATATACTGAAGCTTGAAATAACAAACACCAAGGGAAGAGTTTCTGAACTTTCTTCCCTTATATACAAAGAATCAAAATGTCCAAATCATAGATTTAAAGAATTTCAAAGTAAAGAGTCACTTAAAGACCATTAAGTCTGTGTTTACATATGGGTAAACTGAGGCCTGGGCTGGGATTTAGCTCAGTTGGTAGAGCACTGCGCTGCAGTCTCTGAGGTCCAGAGTTCAATTCCCAGCACTGCAAAAATGGGAGAAGGACCTGGCAATCAACTCCCAAGGCAATCCCGAAACAGCCAGCCATTGAAAACCCTATGAGGGTCGCTATGAGTCGGATACCGACTCGACAGCACCTAACAACAACAACAACAAACTGAGGCCTAGGAAAAAGAGCTCACTTCTGTCTGGATTAGCGTCCCATGTGGTGAAAATGAGCACAGGGCACCTCAGATTCTGTGAGATAGTCCTTCCAAGGAGAGGCATGGCCTTACCTGCAACCGAGTTGGGTCGTGGCATTATTAGCGAGCTGGAGCTCTGAGAATAAGGGACTGGACCATCTCCAGCTGAGGATTCTGCTTTAGGCAGCACGCTCTCCGCTGACCCAGTAGTCTCCTCTTCTGCCACTGGGGAACAGTTATCTGCCCTGCGATCATGAAGCACTCCCTTCTGAACCCCTAACCTTAGGCTTCCATCTTTATTCCATTCCAAACTGGAGCCACTCCGGTCATCATTTTCGGATGAACTTGTAATTGTGGCTGAAATGAGAGATCAAAATACTTTGAAGGAGTCCAGGCATAGCTGGGACTGTTGAGAGTTAAGACACATACACCACCCTCCCCAGGATCAATGGAAAGTTTTCCAGTCCACACAGATTTTTATCAAAGTGTATTTCATACAATGTATTCTGGTAAATTAAAAGAATGTTGCTTATCAGAGGAAATAAACTGTTAAATCACTCTACAGGAAAGGAAAAAAATCTGACAGGAAGATAATGAGAAAACTGTCTACAAGTATCTGAGACTTAACAGTAAATCTATGTAATTTGGAGATAATGTATCTTCTTTTTAACTAGGATGAATTGTTCATATCTCATTAAACTACTTTGAATCTTTAACTGTCCTATCCAAATGAACATGGGAGGGGGCAACACAACAGGTAATGCAGAAAGCGTGTAGGAGAAAAATCTATATAAACAAAAATGCAATTATAAAGTTAAGGAGATAATTTTGATCCTTAAAATTAACACTTACAACATCTGTTTAGCATGGTCCAGAGACACGGACTTGCCTCATTCCTTCCAAAGAAAAAATCTCTATGTAACCATGGCAGGCAAAGTACCAGCATGGGAGGCTATGCTATGGTTGTAGGATTAAAATTTAACCTCTAAGAAATAAAACCAGGGCTGGGGTTTAGCTTAGTTGGTAGAGTGCCACTCGGCAATCTCTGAGGACTTGGGTCCAGTCCCCAGCACCACAAAAACAGGAGAAGGACCTGGCAGTCCATTCCTGAAGCAATCTCAAAACCAACAGCCAATGAAAACTCTATGAGGGTCACTATAAGTTGGACTCAACTCAATGGTACCTAACTACGATGACGCCGCCGACAACAACAACAACAACAAGAAAGAATATCAGCACAGGAAAAAAAAAAAAAAAGAAATATTTTGTTAATATCTTGGCAAAAAGAGCAGAGGCATATGATAAAAGAAAAGCATAATACCCACCCTACATGGCTTCTACAAACAGCCACTCCTAATTTACAGATGCTAAACTGTCTGGGATCCCCTGCAACCTCAGGGCACGGGCCACTCCTATTATCCCACTGTTGACCTAAGGCTAGCTTGTGTCCTTGAGGACAGGAGACATGTCTACTAACACTGTTTGGATCCCAGCAGCCCAAACTGAGCCTGGCAAATGGGAGAACGTCTGGCCAAAGTACACGCAGACCCAGCTGCCTTTGTTCATATGCCATGAAGAAGTATACTGTTATCAGCAGAATGGTGAATTAGCTCAAATAAAGTCAGTTATTAAGGATCAAAGGGTCTGAAGGGATTTGGTTTTATTTTTACAATGCTCTTTAAGGTTTAGAAGACAATAATTTCCTTGCTATGGCCACAGGACATCCTGCCACAATTTTAAGACTTATCTTATTACTGTAGCCTGGACTTACTGCCTTCTGGTCTCCACCCTATTAAAAGACCCTTCCTATACATGGAAGCCTCTGTAGAGTATCCAGGGCAAGCTGATATTTTCCATTTCTGGACCGCACAGTGCCTGGTACATACACAGTAAATCCCCAATAAATGTTTGTTTATTGGATGAAAGAGCAATGTACAACCTTCAATTCCACTTGTGGTCAGAGACATTACAAACCTCTCTCATCTCACTGTTACCAGTTCAGGACTGTTGGCCTTAGGTCTCTAACCAAAGGGTAAGTTGGGATAGGGTCTGTCTTACCTTTTATGAGCCCATCTTTATCATTCCATAATTTCCAAGTGTTCTTGCAGTATTAAGTCACACATTCATCTCTCCAGAATATATCCCAGCCTTCACTGTGTTTTTAAATAGATCATTTATATGAACTTAACTATAGCAAGTAAGACTCTGTCCGTGATGAAAATGTCAGTGGTGATGGTGGTCATAGAATAGTGAAAGCTAACATTTACTGGAGGTTTACTATATGCCAGAGACAGTGCTAATGCCTCACAGAAATGGTTTAATTTATTAATGTATTTATTGCTTACTTATGGTAATTCATTATTAATAGTGACTCTGTAAATAAGTTAAAAGTGTAATACAGGAAGGCTTATGAAACAAACTGAGTAAGTCCAGTATCTGGAATTCTGAATGCTTTTCTCAGACTTCTTGTAATAAGTTAGGTTTCCAGGCTAACCCAATATCTAAATGAGAGGGAAAAGTTTCAGACTTGGGATGGGGTAATTTGGTTGGTTTTATTGTTATGGCTATTTTATTTAGTGGCATCTGTTCTTAAGGGGAAAAACAGAATGTTTAAGTCATAATTTTTTGCATTCACTCTCCTAAGTGCCACACACTATAGAATCAAAAGTCCCAAGTATCTAAGTCCCAACTAAGACCTCAGGCAGTGGGAACAGGGACTTGGAAAACCACACATCCTGTCACAAGTTAACAGCAGGACTTACAGCCTCAGGGGCCCAGGAAGCAGCTGAGGTGGGGGAGGAAGGCCCTAACTGCAGAAACAGTGGCTGGGAAAAGAACTCCCAGGTTGGGTAGTCACTTAAATTGTGGTGGGGTTTTTGTTTTTGTCCTTTGAGGTGCTGGGTATTGAATCCAGAGCCTTGCATAGGGTAGCCAAGTGATGTACCACTGAGCTACACCCTCAGCCCTGGGGCAGCCATTTCAAAGGGAGTATATCACAAGGTCAGTGTTACTAGCCAGAGATTCTTATGAGGAGGAAGAGATGTCTCCCACCACTGCTAGGAAGTTCACATCACAGAGGAAGTCCACTGTCACACTCACCAGGGCAGAGAGGCAGGAAGCCCCAGTGCACAAAGACTCCTCCCTAGAATGCAATACCAGGTCCAGCCCACATGACTTGAAGCCCAGGCAGTGGACTTTCATCTCAGCTCAGCTCCAACTAAGCCCTGGAGGTGAACCAGTAGGGCAGATAAGGCCAATCAGCCCAGTTTCCCTGCACACCAAAGAAGCATACCACATAGGGCAACTCTAATCCCCGTAAGAGAAGGTGGCTCTCACAAGAAACCATAGGTTCCTGCAAAATACTTATTTCTCTTCCATGCAAACAGAAATGAAAACTCCTAATTAGGTTAACATAGTCACTCTGAAGAATGTGTGTGCATAAAGACATTCACACACACAAAAACACACACACAAAATGGCAATACTTTAACTATAAAAATTTCTTTAAAAGATCTCTAAAATACATGCTATTTGATACCTTCCAAATCTAAAGCTCCCTAATGACTCAAAAATTCTGCCATTTTATTCCTGCAACTAGTAGAAATGTCAGCTTTTGTTGATTATTATTGTCATTACTCAAACTGTTTTTTTTTTTTTTTCTTACAGTCCTGGAGGTTGAACCCAGGGCCTCACACATGCTTTGTGAATGCTCTATCACCAAGCTGTACCCTGGCCTGTTTTTAACTTTTTTTCTTTTAAATATTGAGACAGGGTCTCACTAAATTGTGCAGGCTGCCTCTGGCTTCAAACTTGTGATCCTCCTGCCTATGCCTCCTGAGTCACTGGATTATAGGAAGGTGCCACCACATGCGATCCAAACCATCCTTCCAACAGGTAGCCTTTTGTAACATAAGGGGCTGGTTGGCCTTAAAGTTTCATCAAGCTGCCAGGTTATGCTGTGCCCCATAATGTGGTGTTAACACTGGGCTTGGTGCCCTGTATGTAGTTTGAAATTTTCTTCTGCTTCCTCTGTAGTAACAGCAGACTTAAGCCAAAATGTTGGTACACATGGCTGAAAGAGTTCCAAAGCATTTGCTTGAGATTGTCACAAATGAGAAGATGTGGGAACCATCCACCAATTTACAGACATAGATACACATGGCTAGTGACATGTCCCACACAAGTTCATGCTTCTGAAGGCCCCTTTGGTTGCACAGGCACATCAAAGAAAAGGAGTTCTGTAACTAGCTTGTCTCAAAAATAATTGGCAGTTCACAAAGTCTGCCTTGACAACAGTCATCCAAGCTAGGCCCATGGCACATGCCTGTAATTGCAGCTACATGGGAGGCTGAGGCAGAAGAATCGGAGTTTTGTGGTCCAAGGCACCCTGTGAAATGTAGTGAGACCCTATCTCAAAAAAAAAAAAAAAAAAAAAAAGTAGCTGGGGGTGCAGCTCAATGGTTGAGCACTTGTCTAGCACACACAATGCCCTAGATTCAACTTCCAGTACTGCAAAAAACAAAACAAAAACAAAACAGTCAATTCCTTGTCATCAAATATTTTGCTAAGCAAGCCTACACAATAAAAACTTTCTCCTTCTCCTGAGCTTTTCTTCACCTCTTCTTTGCTTTTTAACAGTTCTTGCTATGTTAAATGTATGATTAAAATCTAAATCAGAAAAAAAAAAAAAAAAAAAACAAGTATAGATCCAGAGCCAAGTAGTTTGGTGAGATCTAAATCAAGTTATAGGTTTAAAAGAACGTAAAGAAGAAAACTAATGAACGATAGTGTGAGTCCAGAATTGTTTACAAACTAAGTGCCACTGAGGTCAAATGTATGCCACATAAGGTAGAATTCTTCAGCTATAGGAGAGACAAGAGGTGCAAAGTGCAAAGGGCTTGGGTTCCAACCTGAGCTGTTTCCCTTGAGGACTCACTAGGTGCTATGACTTTCCCAACACCAGAAAGGTACACTTCTGTTTTTACAAATGTCACCTTATATCATAGACTACATTTCTCTCTTTCCACTGCTTACCAGGAGAAAGAATAAAACTTTCTGTGCACTTACTAGGAAAATGAGTAAAATCATATGATCCTGACTCCTAACCTCATCTTTTGTCTACCTCTTCTTACTTCCTTTCTCTAACTCACACCTTCACAGAAAAAGAAAAATCTTGGTTTACTGCATGTCTATGTGTAAGCATTTCTCATCCACAGGGGAGGAATTAAGAATAAATTATATCCTAAGGAAATAATAATAGTGGCTAACATGCATATTATACTAGTGCTTGCTGTGGGGCCAGGCTCTGTTCTAAGTCTTTGTGATATATATCTCAGCTTGCTGGCTCCCGGTAACAGCCCCATGGAGAGGAAAGCCCCACAACCACTGAAGCCTCAACAAGCTACACAATAGTGCTCCACATTGTTCTGATTATGCTACACTAATTACAGAAGGCTAGGGCTTGCACTCCTAGATACATTTATCAATTATGCACATACCACCCTGGTTCATTATACTATAAAACATACATCAAAATTTACATCTTAAAATAACAAGGGAAAAATAAAAATTGTACTTTTCTTCGAGCATTCCATAGGTTGTCTTACATTCTTCATATGCAAAATCAGGGCTATATAGAAGACAATCCTTCCCTGGGTTTGAAAAAAACTAAATAGGAGGGTATACTTAAAGTGCCTCTTATGAGTACAAGAGTGCTTTCCTCCTCAGACTATTGAAGAAAAATACTTAACATGTTTTTAAATTTCCATATTCAGTTTAATGGTTGATAGGAAAAGTATAAAAGTTAAAATACTAGACCAATGAATTAATGATCAAACAACAAAGCAACATAATGGCTGCTCATAAAAGCAGAAGGGAAGAAATAAAAAAAAGGTAAATCCAACTCCTAAAGAGACTACCTCCTCTGACCTTCTCTAATGAAGATCGCTGACAACATTACAAAGCTATGTTTCATGGCAACAAAGGAAGTCTAAGAGGGTGAAAAGATCAGAGCCAAGTCAAGGCAGCAATGCAACAGTTTTCCAGTTCCTTGGCCTGACAGAAAGTCTCACTCCCCCTCTTCTTTGCACTGACACTTCACACCCAGTGGTCATACAGGCTGCCAGCCCCTCCTTTGGATTTCTCCAAGCAACAAAGGTATAGACAGTGTGGGTGAAACCAACTGCCTTGGCCTTTCTGGCCAGGAATGACAGACTGTGCATCAATCCCATCCACACCCCAGGCCCGCCCCACCTGCAAACTAACAAGCCACACACAGAACAGTCCCTGGCTCACCTGCAACCACAGTTCTTCACCTCTCTCAGCTCAACGAGGAGAGGGGCCTAGGCAAAGCACACGAGCTACCTCTCCTGGAATGCCAGAGGGAATGCCCGGACAGGACGACCGAGAATCCTTCAACTCCAGGGGTTGTCTGGTTTCTCCTTCTGCAATGGCCCCAGGATGACAGCTTGGCACTTCCAGTCAGTCCTGTCCCTTCTGGCACTGTGCTGGGAACCCTGTGCATTGGATTGTGACAGCCAGATCTCTGTACCAAATCTCTAGCTCAGTGCTCACCTGTATTGCGCAAGGTGTGCTCTGCTACTACACGCAGCAAGGCCAAAGACCCAGTCATGGTTCCCAGGCGCATTCATCAGGCCCTTCAACTGTGGAAACACCTAAAGGAATGACTGGAGGCAGGGCAGTGTGGGAAGGGGAGGACTGGACCCGCCTCTCTTAGGAAGAAGACTGCCCCAATTCAGTCTGGTACAATAGGGAATAGTTTCCAGAAAGAGGTTAAGGATTTAAACATGACGTTTTCTAGGAAGAGCTGCTGCTCAGTGCTTTGGTAAAGCTTCACATACCTGTAGATAGAATGCATTCACAGTGGAGCCTAAAGTATAGTCTAATGACTCCCTGGAGTTCCAGACTCTTTGGAAAGAGTTAAAGGTACTTAGTGGTTGGAAATACTACGCACCCATGGCAAGCATAGTCTATCAAAGGTGTCCACTAATGCCACTTTTACACAATTCTCAGCAACTGACAGAATAGATTTTGTAGTTGCATAGGAGGGTAAGTTTTAAAAACAATATTGTGCTTTATTTTTATCCTCCCAGTACTAAACAAACTTGCTCCTAGAACACAGTAGGTGCCCATAAACACTTGCTACACAAATGGACCAGCCTGAAGAATCCAACCACGGTGTGAACCAGGTACTGTGCTGACTGGAATCACTGCCAAGGGTTTCCTTCTCATCTTGAACATATTACCAAATTATATATGTAAAGAAAAATATTCCTCCTTCACCCAAGAGAAAAAAAAAGGCTACTATAATTAAGGATGATTTCAAACTTACAGGCAATGTAGCAAAATGAGTATTAACCCAGATTTGAAACACTCTAAATAGTTATTACCAAATTAATTTCAAAGCATTTCAACTTATTAGTGAGCAGGGTAATACAGGAGGCAACAAAGTAGCATTAGCATAAAATCAAAAGGGCAAGATTTACAATTTAAAAATGAAAAGAAAGTGTAATTAATTCATTTTTGTGTGCCTCTGCATCTGATCAACTCCCTGGGGACACAAAGTCCAGGAAATAAATGGTTTAAAGCTACCTGTGGAATCACTTTCATTTTACAAGCCTGGGAGGAGACAGGACAGAGTCAAGGGAAGGTAAAAGTCAGTCCGCAGTAACTTATTTCAAAAGTGTCCTAAGCAACTGGGCAGAAAAACAAATATCACCCCACTCCAGCAAGCAGCAGCAGGATACTGACCAGGGATGCAATATTTTACCACAAGCCACTCTTATAGGAGAAATGTTTCCACAAAGGTATTCCTGACTAAATTCATACCTGCCTCCCCACTTTGAAGAGAACAAGAGGGAACAAATTCCAACACCCCGAGGAATGGAAGGGGAGGGAAGGCAGCAGGAAGAGCTGAAACCAAGCACTCCACCACCCTGAGAGCCACCTTGCCTGGTGGAATGGGGTGGCTGACAGGGTCCAGCTCAGGTGTCAGGTGCTGGGCAGGTGGGCGATGCACATGCTTTGCAGGTAGACTCACTGAGCTGGGGGACACATGGCTATCAGCACTGAGAGTCCTTCCTGTCTTCACATAGCTGTCCTAATACCACCTCTCAAGAGGAAGCAGACACAGGACATTGCAAAAATACTTTGGCAATTATAAATCTTGACAAGTCAAAGTAGATAGTAGAGGAAGTGAATGGAAGACATGACTGGTTTTTAATAGGCGCCACCTTCAGCCAAAATTTTTCTAATTGCTACCTCTGAGTCCTTCTTGGCATATCTATTATTAATGGATAGGAAGAATCTTTTATAAAAACCTTGACAGGAAATCTGGGTTTTGTTTGTTTCTCTTCATTCAGTATCTTCTTCCTAAGTGGAAAAACAGTCCATTTTCTTTAAATAAATACACACAAAAATATTTATCATTGTATGGACAAAAACAAAAATATTTAACTCAGAAAGTGCTTTAAAACTCACTACTGCTGAATGTGGTGGCACAGTCCCATAATCCCAGGATTTGGGAGGCTGAGGCAAGGCTACATAGTGAGACCCCGTCAAACACAAGCAACTGGGCAGAGTTGCATATGCCCGTAATCCCAGCGACTAGGGAGGCAGATGCAGGAGGTACACAAGTTCAAGACCGGAGGCAATCTCCATAATTTAAGGAGACCCTATTCAAAAAGTAAAAGAAACGGGCTGGGGGTGCAGCTCAGTGGTACAGCACTTGCAAAGCATGCAATTGCAAGGCCCTGGGTTCAACTCACAGTACCACAAACAAACAAACAAAAAAAGACAGACAAACCAGTAACAAAAAACTCACAATCAAAACAGAAAATGCTCTATTATTTCCAGCAATGCTTTCTTCAGAAATCAGATCGGTTTTCATATATATTCCAAAGAATGCATGTACTTTTTTTCTCCTAAACTAGGATTAATACACTTTACCATTCCATTTGTAACAGAAACAAGTTATAGTCAAAGGGGTGTCACTAAGGAAAAAAAAAGTTTTTTCAAGCATAGAGGAAATATCTTTAAAAGTGTAACTTCTTTATAAAGTTTTTCTTTCCAAAGCAAGTAATTGAAAGCTATTTCATGTTGATTGGGTACAGCTGGGTTTCACATTTGGAAGATTTTCACATTGCAAAGCTGAAAATCAGACACTACCTTCTAAGTAATGCCAAAGATTTTAATATGTAAGGAATAAGGAACTTGACTTAAAAAAATAAAAAAATATTCATAGGGAATTCAGTTAATCCCATCCAGCTTAGACAGTATTTCTACATGACAGAATTATTATACTTCAAAAGACATTTATGTTGGAAGAACTTGAACCTCTTGAAATAGGATAAAGTGGAAACCCCCTCTGGATAATGTAATAAAGTTGAACAGGGGGCGGGAGGAGTCTATTAAGCCCAGGCTTCCACAGAGTAACACTGGAAGGGGCCCCGTAAGTTTTAACAGTCACTGGCCTGACCTCTCTCTTGCTAAATGGTAGAAACAGAGAACAAGCTGGGCACCTGTGGCAGCCCTGTGGACATTGCCCGGGCATGTAGGAACATAGGCTTCCGGGCCCTGCAAAAAATATTTAGGTTAAATATAATCAGCATGCCACAAATCAGCTTCAATACTAAAGGGAGGCCAAGGAATCTTTAAGGAAGGGTTAGCGCCGTTTGAAATGTCCCCTAAAAGCCTAAAGACACTGTGCTAACACCATGCATGGAGCACTACCTTGAGCCTAGCACCTCTTCAAGTGTGTAAAGCTGTGGCACTGTTACTTTGTGCCTGCCCACCCCAAAGCCTTTGCCAACCAACCCTAGCTCTATTGGTTCACAAGTCTTAACCTACTTCAAATGGAAAATTAAATGGAAAGCTGCTTCCTTCCCTTCTCTGGTCCTTTTAATAATTTGGAACATGAATCATCACTAGACTACATTACAAGCCATGGCCAGGCCTACCTAAAGCAGGAAGTCAGAGTATTTCACCTTCATCTTTGCCTGCTAAGACCATGATGTTCTTGAATGTTTTACTCTTATGTTGAACATTTAACATGACCTAAGCCAGGGATGGCTGGGATTTAGCTCAGTTGGTAGAGCACTGCTCTACAGTCTCTGAGGTCCAAAGTTAGATTCCCAGCATCACAAAAATGGGAGAAGGATACACCAATCCACTCCTGAGGCAATCCCAAAACAATCAGCCATTGAAAATCCTATGAGGTAGCTATGAGTCAGACACAACTTGATGGCACCTAACAATAACAAAAACAAGCCGGGCATCATGGTACATGCCTGTAATCCCAGTACTCGGGAGGCTGAGGCAGGAGGATCATGAGTTTGAGCCTAGCCTGGGCTACATAGCTAAATCCTATCTCAAAAATCAAAACAAAACAAAAATTTTTAAGACACCCCAAAGCTACCATCCCTGGCTGTACCTTACAAAATTGGCATATTCTTCATATGGCAAAGGCATGCCCCAACCCTAGCAATCGCAGAACCACAAGCATGTCACCCATACCTACTCCACAAACAGGCAATGGAACCTGCATGCCCTGCACTGATTGCAGAGGAAGCTCCTTCCCTTTCTGGTTCCACCACTCCTGCCTCTTCAAACACCTGTGGCTGAAGTCAGCCAGGAGAGGAAATTCTTGCTTCTCTTCCTTCTCCTCCCTACCACACCTCCACGTGTCCCTTGGCAACAAGTTCTAATTCTGCAGGTCACAGAGGAGACAGAATAGAGGTACACTGTCACCAGCACAGTGCATCCTTCTCATCCACTTCTAACCCTGAACCCTGTAGGAGAATAGCTGACACAGTGGCAAGTGTGATCTGCAGGACCTGGGTTTTCCCATGGAAAAAAGAGCTGCCAACCCCCTCCTTCCTCCTCCCACCTTTGTCTCAATTATTACAACTTTTTATCCTCAACTGAGACAAGGTAGCATGTTGGCTTGAGCCAAGGAACATATGGTAGTTTCACTGACATGAAAAGTACTACTTTGCCATCAAGGCAGAGCTTAAAACACAGATATTAAAAGGTTTGATAAACCAACCCAGAGTGGGGGGTTGAACTCAGGGTCTCATGCAAGCTTTGCAATTGCTCTACCACTGAGCGGCACCCCTAGCCTATTTTTTTTTTCTGCTTTTTATCTTGAGACAGGGTCTCATTAAGTTACTCAGGCTGTCTCTGTGATCAAACTTGCAATCTTCCTGCTCCTGCCTCCAGAATCACTGGGATTATAGGTGTGCATCACTGTGCTTGACTCCTACAAAGTTCTTTATAGACCAACTAAAAGCTCCCTCCTTCAGTGCAACTTGATAGCATCAATTCATTCCTTAATTTCTCATTCTCAACACTAGGCTAGGAACCCAGGAGACAGTTGGAAAAACAAGATCCCTGTCCATATGGAGACAAGATTAAAGAACAAGTGCATTGAAGGAAAATATTAGAGCGCTATGAGAAGCATGTAATAGGGAGAGTGATCACTCTGGGACTAGGTAGGACTACATTAAATCAAAATTAATTAAGAGTCCCCTCAGCTCAATATTTTTGCTTTGTTTTGGGTTTTGGTTTTTGAAATAGAATCTCACTATGCAGCCTAGGTTGACCTAGAACTCACAATCCTCCAACGTCAGCCTTCTGAGCGCTGGGATTATAAACATGTACTATGGTACCTGGCATTTATTTTACAGTGCTAGGGATTGAACCCAGACAAGCCTTGCACTTGCAAGTGCTTTTTCAGTGAGCTACATTCCCAGCCCTTTGAACACAGAAAGCCATACCAGCAGCTTTTCTTTCCTGTTTAAAATAAGGGGTTAAGGATGAGGCTTAGTGGTAGAGCACTTGCAACCAGGCACAAAGCCCTGGGTTTATGCTCCAGCACACACACAAAAAAAAACCACAACAAAAAAACAAAAAACACCACTTAAAATTCCAACATTGTATCTCAATTAGAGAGAGAAAAAGGGAGCTGGATGGGTGGATGAATGAGTGGTTCTGTTACTGAAAACGTCTGTCAGTATCAGAACAAAAAATTGGCCCATTTATAATCAGACAGGTAATGCAAATGATAGAACATATAGTAAAAATAAAAAAGCCTATAAAAAAGAAAAAAAAGGGGGGGGGGGAAGCACTGGCCACATCCTTCAAGGAAGATAAACACTCTAAAGGAAATGAAATTTTGCCAGAGCTAAAAAAGCTGTAAAGAGAGAGTCACCTGGCTACCACAGAATTCAGACCAAAGGTCTATCTGTGGTAGACATCTCCAGAAAGACAGGGAATGAGGAAAGAAGTAATGTCAGGAAAAGTTCGCTCAGGCAGAATATATACAGCCTGTGGAGAAAAAGGGTAAGGTGAGAATGTGGAATTAGCAGAATAAGCTTAGAAGGCCTTGAAGCTAAGTGCTACAAGAGACTCACCCTCCATTCACATGAAATGTCCAGAATTAGCTAACCCATAGAGAAAGTAGGTTGCCTGCTGAGTAAAACTGGGGAGCTTAAGGAAAATGGAGAGTGACTTCTAGCAGTTACAACATTTCTTTTGGAGATGGTGAAAATTTCCTAAGATCAGGTTGTGGTGGTGGATGTACAATTTTGAATATACTAAAAGTCATTTAATAGTTTAAAACTGGTGATTGTGAACTGTACCTCAATAAAATAATTCAGGCACAATGAAACAAAAACTCACGAAGGAGTCTGATCCTAGCAAAAACAGAGGGAAGAGACTTTCTAAAGTTAAGGAGCCCCTCACCAAGCTGTGGAGAGTTCTACACAGAGAACCCAGAGTCCATTCCCATGACTCTCCCAGGCCACAAAGGGAAATCTCCTGAGTCCAAATTGGATGAAATGATTACTTGGATTTTTAAATTACACTTGAAAGAAATTACAGGTGACTGAAGAAAATAAGGAGCACAGACATCATTCTATTTGATTAACATTAATTGAGGAAGTGGAGTTCAGTCAATAATAAAACACAAATATCCCTCAAAGACATATGCATAACCCAGCAAAGGGAAGGTGTTAACTGTTCAGAAGGGCTCCACTGTGAAATCAAAAGACAATCCAAGAGCAGAGGAAGGCCCGGGCAATTCGCTTCAGGGTCCTACCTGTCCACTAACTGAAAAGTGCCAAGCTGGAAACTTGAGACACAGACACTTGACCCCATCTGGAGAATCATACAGGCAATCTATCAGGATGAAATATACAAATAAGGGTTCTTAAATTCTCTAGATGATTCTACCATCACCTGGGTCTACAAACTACTGAATTAATAAAAACCCTTAATTTTCTAGAGGAGGAAGAAGTGTACAAAGAAGCCAATTAAATATTGCTCAAGCCACCTAGAACTCATAATCTTCTGACCCTCAGTTCAGTAGAACCATACCTAGGGGAGGAGGGCCATCAGAGAAACCTTTCTTAGAATTTCCTGGCCTCAAAACAGAGGTCAGATCACATTATATGAAACTCTAGAGAACATGTGCCTGACCTACTGAGGAAAAAAAGTGACACTGAGACTGGGCTGGGCAGTCCTCTTCATATGTAGGGATTTCACTGCCCTGCTATGTGCCTTCGGGGAAACCCAATGTCCAATAGAAGGAATTGACTGGAGAGATGGGAGGAGTTTTGTAACTTTACAGGCCAGATCTGATTTGGAATTTTTTAACCATATGAACCTAGCTAGTGTTATAGAACAAAAATCAAAGAATGTAAAAACTGATGCTTCATTCTCTTGGCTGCACCCAGCCTTGGTACTGCCTGCAAAGAAGAGGGCAGGCTCTGGCAGATAGACCTTCACAGACCATGCTAAACCCCTCTTAAGAAGTGCCTGGTGAGTGCTCTGGTTGGCATTGTCATTACATTTCCAAGCAATGTGCTTCTTACCTATAATTCCACTGTCCTTGCTTTCCAGGGTGGAACTAGGGCTGCTAATGGTCTCACAGGGACTTTTGTTGGCTGCCGTCTTGCTGACACAGCTATTCAAGGTTGAGCAGGGGCTATCGGTGCTAGGAGATGCGGTGCTGCTTGTTAGTGTGGAGCAAGGACTGATACCTTGGCTCAGAGCTGTGCACTGCAAGACGAATGGAAGGAGGCGTTAGTGCAGCTTACACTGGAGAATCCCACACATGCTTTTGTTTTTGATGCTAAAACAAAACTAAAACCAGGAAAATGGAAGACAGTTTTTAACCTCTACAGGGAGACATGAATAGATATAGATATATGTGGAGATATGTGTATATACATATACATGGATTCCAAATGTGAAAAGAGAAGCATCCTTTTTCTGTTCCCCTCCTTTGTGATTTTCTTTTTTTATTAAAAGGGCAGTCTTAGCAATAATTTAGTGGGTCTGTACATTTGTAAAACAAAATTGGCAAACAGGCAGACTTCCTCTCATTTAAAGTTTGCAGAAAACAAATGGGTTATTTGACCTCTGGACAGAAAACCTGAGAACTCTGTTTTTGTAATGTTTTGTGAGCACAGCAGCCTGATTCAATTCCTGAAGATTTATGGGCTGTGTGTTTGGGGAAGGAAACAAGTGACCACTGCAGTCTCAATCAACCCATAACACCTCCTCGCAGACACCCTGGTAGGGCCAGAAGCTCCAGCCCCTCATTGCTACTCACACTCTCAGAGATGGCAGGGGGCTGCTGGCTGCTGCTCCCTTGAATGGGAGAGTGCCTTCCCCACAGATGGACCACTTGATCTCATCTCATTTTGTGTCTGCCTCATTTCCTATAAATCTTTTCCTGATCCCACTAACTCCCCAAAATCCCAACAGCTAAAAAAGCACAGAAAACCATACACGAAAGAGGCCAGATGAGAAGAATGGTGCTATAAAGATAAAAGTAGCATCACTATGAGAGAATTCTTTTAGCTAGTTTAATTCATGTAGCCACTATCATCTGGGTAGTGACTAGAAGGTTAATGTGGACATTTTCGTAAGTTTTTCTCCCTCTGCTTTTTCCTAATTCTCAACTACAAAAACCCAGAAGCAAACTATTGCAATAAATTTCAATACACAACAGCCCAGAACTCATTTGACCAAGTAACGACTTCCACATTCACAGGGGGAAGGGGTTGTCATTGCTTCATTCATCCTCTGAGCAGGCATAAAATGCAGTGTCTTCCTCAGGCATTACCATGGTTTCATTTTTGTCTTCAATGGTTATGTGTGTAGCACTTGGGATCCCTTCTCCCAGTAAAAATCCCAGCCTTGTCAACAGTTCTTGAGCTGCCGGCGAACAGCTCTGTTCATTATCGGCCTTTGCTTCTGGAACAAAGAAAGAAAACAATGAAGATGCCCCTCTGGGAAATTTCAGCATTGCATCTGGATGAGTTCGCACTACAGCTGCTTGTCTGGTGCTTTTGTGTATTTTTATAAAATGCACCGAATTTGACAATGCTGCCTGTCCTCTAGCAGTACATTCTAAGTAAGAGGCTGTAACAGGTTAAGAAAACAGTAATAGAGAAACTCCAAGGGCAAAAAGTGAAATATTTGACCTGAACCAGAAGAGCCCAGTGTCGTTATCTGATAGTGATTCCTATTCCCATGTCACATGAAAAATAGGTAATTCATTTGGGTAAGAAAAGCTTTCCATTTCATCTTATGCTTAAAGAGTACAGTGTAGTCAATGACACAAGAAACCAAAATAACCCAAGTGGCATCCAAGCTATTTAGATGTTGAGATAAAACTAAAATCCAAGTTCTCATTAAACAAGACAGGGCAGGAGGACTTTGGTGAAAAACAGGCTGTGCATAGTCTACAGTAATGAAAGTGAAAAACAGGATTCCAACTCAAGTTCCAATCACTGAGAATCCACATTGAAATAAAGATTTAAAGACCCAGTGAAACATGCTCTAAGAGATAGGATTTAGTAATGCACTGTTGTCCCATGCAAAAATGTAGAAAAAAATCTACCTGTATGCTTAGAATGCTTCACAAGTAATGCTGGGAAGCACAACCTTTCTCAGGTCTCTCTGAGGTTGGTCATTGGGCTTTTTTAATTTAACAGAATTTTATAGTTGGATTTGATTTAAATGTTAAGCTGAAGGTTAATCTTATATCCAAAAGCCTAAAGATACTTAACTTTGGTTGACAAAGTATTTACAGCATTCTAACACTTCTCTCAAATTTTAAAATCAGCATCCATTAAGATGAAACAATGCACAAAAGCAAGCTATGCTTACAGAAGTTGGAACTTAAGAAGAGTATGCAAACTATAGTCACTCAATGTTGTGCTTTTTTGTTAATTGTCTAGGCACCTAGAATCATACATGTTGTTGATGCATACATCAATTTTCCCTAGATGTAGAAATCTGCAGATAATGGGCAGAGGTCTTAGAAAAATAAAATGAGTTAAGAACACCACAGGGATGTTACCATTGGCTACATCACCAACAAAGTTCAATGCTAACTCTGTCTTTTGTCAGAAATTGCAAAAATCAAAGTAAGTGGAGCTTTCAAGAAGCCACATGAATTATCCTCACTCACATAACAGTTTCGCTGTCATGTACCTGGGATGGCAGCTACAAGGGCAACCAGGTTGGTAGTATTTCCAAGAAAGAAAAGGTACCCTACTACTTGCTTGTTCTCAATGTTTGTGGGGCAAAGAAGAGCCGGATATTTTTAGTCACTCTAGAAAACTTCAAGTAAGGTAACCAAGGGTTGACTGTTCTGGGTTTAGAGAGCCCTGATGTTTCCAGATCATTTGAGGTCAACTCATAACATGAAGGATCAGTGGCTCCACTCCAACACAGGGGCAAGGAGCCATGCCAGGGCGGGTGGACCACACCGCCACACCCTTAACACTGCTCAACAGAAGGTCCCTTCCCACCAGAGACTTCAAACCAGTTAATGTCAGGGGCAGATGGGCATTTGGGAAAGGAGGGTGGGAACCAAACCAAATCAACACAAGCCAGGCACACCCAAGGGCTGAAGCACTCAAGACAGGATCATACTCCGCCCTACATCCCTGTCATGCCCCAGGGCTCAGCCAGGGCTGCTGCTTTATCTTAGGTGGCATCTGGACTAGAGGGAGGGGACAAGAGGCAGATGGAAAGGGAAAGAAGTAGGAGAAAGAGCAGATGGAAACAGTATCTCTACTCCACACCCCCCTTTCCTTTTGAAACAATCTCCATTCTGCTGCTCGACTGTGACTGCACCCCAGAAAGTCTAGCTTCTGGTTCAACCTGAAACACCCTGGGGAAAGAGCCAGAAACTACTCCCTGTTGGCAGCTAGTAAGAAGGCAGAGGGCAGCTGCACACACAGACTTCACTGCTACAAAATCTACCCTGGATCACAAACAAAACCATACCCTATGGTTCACGTGGGACTTGCCTGAAAGCCCTGGAGCCTGTGCATGATCTACATGTAACAGGACACCACCACCCCTAGCAGTCAAGGCTGCCTTCAACTGTGCCTATAGATAAATACCCCAGATCCTCAAATTTCATTAAAAAATAAATAATAAGCAACTTATTGTTGTAGGTGCCATGGAGTCATGTTCAACACATAGCGACCATCATAGGGTTTTCAATGCCTGATTGTTTCTGGATTGTTTTAGAAGTAGATTACCACATCCTTTTCCCATTTTTGTGATGCTGGGGATCAGACCTAGGTCCTCAGAAAGTGCAAAGTAGCACACTACCAACTGAGCTAAACCCCAGCCAAATAGGCAACTAGTCATCCAAAATAATGGGGCTGCAGTTTAGCTCATTTGGTAGAGTGCTGCTCTGCATTCTCTGAGGCCCTGTGTTTGATCCCCAGCACTGCAAAAATGAGAGAAGGATGATGTGGTAATTCACTCTTGAAGCAATCTTGAAAATAATCAGCCACTGAAAACCCAATGAATAGCAGAGAAGCACTGACATAAGTGCTGAACATGGCACAGTGCTGGGGAGTATTCCCTTCTGTTGTGCATTGTTGTTGTTGGGTGCCGTCAAGTCGGTATCCGACTCATAGCGACCCTCATAGGGTTTTCAGTGGCTGAGTGATTCGGGATTGCCTTGGGAGTGGATTGCCAGGCCTTTCTCCCATTTTTGCGGTGCTGGGAATTGAACTCCTGGCCTCAGAGACTGCAGCGCAGCGCTCTACCCACTGAGCTAAATCCCAGCCCACTGTTGTGCATAGGGTCCCACATGTCTGTCATTTTGCCATACTGCGGGGGGTGGGGGGGTGCATGTTGCTATGATGCTGAAAGCTATGCCACTGTTACAGATACCAGCAGGGTCACCCATGCTAGAGAAGTTTCAGCTGAGCTTCCAGATCCAGACAGACTAGGGAGAAGGACATGGCTAACCCACTACTGAAATAATTAGCCACTGAAAACCCTATGACTAGCAGAGAAACACTGTCAGATATAGTGCTGGAAAATGAGCCCCCCAGGTTGGAAGGCACTCAAAAGAAGACTGGGTAGAGTTGCCTCCTCAAATTACAGTCGACTTTAATGAAGGGACTGCAGTAAAGTCCAGGGACCTCCATTTGCTGACATGGCATGACTCAAGGAACAACTGTAAACATCCATTTGTAACTGGAACATGGAATGTACATAGTATGAATCAATGAAAATTAGAAATCCTCAAAAGGGAAAAGGAACACATAAACATAGACATTCTAGGCATCAGTGAGTTAAAATGGACTGGCATGGGCCATTTTGAGTCAGATAATCATATGATTACTATGCTGGGAATGACAAACTAAAGAGAAATGGCATTGCATTCATCATCAGAAAAGACATCTCAAGATCTGTCCTGAAATATACAATGTCGTCAGTGATAGAATAATATCAATACGCCTACAAGGAAGGCCAGTTAATTTGACTATTATTCAAATTTATGCACCCACCACTAAGACCACAAATGAAGAAAAGGAAGATTTCTACCAGCTTCTGCAATCTGAAATAGATCAAACATGCAATCAGAATGTACTGATAATTACTGGGGACTGGAATGCAAAGGTTGGAAACAAAGAAGAAGGCTCAGTAGTTGGAAAATATGGTCTTGGTGACAGAAACGATGCTGGAGATCACATGATAGAATTTTGTCAGACCAATGACTTTTTCATTGCAAATACATTTTTTTACCAACATAAACGGCGCCTATACACATGGGCTTCACTAGATGGAACATACAGGAACCAAATTGACTACATATGTGGAAAGGGATGATGGAAAAGTTCTATATCAAATGTCAGAACAAGACCAGGTGCTGATTGTGGATCAGACCATAAACTACTCATATGCAAAGTCAAACTGAAACTAAAGAAAATTAGAACAAGTGTATGAGAGCTAAGGCATGACCTTGAGTATATGTGAGTTCAGAGACGACCACGAGAACAGGCTTGATGACCACAAGAACAGGCTTGATGCATTAGACACTAATGCTCAAAGACCACACAAGTTGTGGCATGACATCAAAGACATCATTCATGAGAAAAGAAAAAAGGTATTAAAAATACAGGAAAAAAAGAAAAGACCAAATTACATGTCAAAAGAGACTCAAACTTGCCCTTGAATGTCAAGCAGCTAAAGTAAAAGGAAGACATAATGAAGTTAAAGAACTAAACAGAAGGTTTCAAAGGCAGCTTGAGAAGACAAAATCAAATATTTTAATGACATGTGTAAAGAGCTGGAGATAGAAAACCAAAAGGGAAGAATATGCTCTGTTTTTGCCAAGTTTAAGAAACTGAAGAAAAAATTCAAGCATTGAGTGGCAATAGTGAAGGATTCTACAGGGAAAATATTAACACAGGAAACATCAAAAGAAGATGGACGGTATACAAGAATTATACCAAAAAGAATTGGTGGATGACCAACCTTTCAAGGGGTTGCATATGATCAGGAACCAATGGTACTAAAGAACAAAGTAGAAGCTGTCGTGAAGGAACTGGCAAAACACAAGGCTCCAGGAATTGATGGAATACCAAGAGATGTTTCAACAAACAGATGCAGCATTGGAGGTGCTAATTTGTTTATGTCAAGAGATTTGGAAAACGGCTAGCTGGCCAACTGACTAGAAGAGATCCATATTTGAACCTATTCCCAAGGAAGGGGATCCAACCAAATGTGGAAATTATCAAATGATATCATTAATATCACATGCAAGTAAAATTTTGCTAAAAATCATTTAAAAGCGACTGCAGCAGTATATAGACAGGGAACTGCTGGAAAGTCAAGCCGGATTCAGGAGAGGGTGTGGAACAGGGACATCACTGGTGATGTCAGATGAATATTAGTTGAAAGCAGAGAATACCAAAAAGATATCTATGTTTTATTGACTATGCAAAGGCACTTCACTGTGTGGATGATAACAAATTATGGATAACACTGCGAAGAATGGAAATACCAAAGCACTTAGTTGTACTCATGAGGAATCTGTACATGGATCAGGAGGCAGTCATTCAAACAAAACAAGGAAACACTGCCTGGTTTAAAGTCAAGAAGGGTATGTGTCAGGGTTGTATCTGTTCACCATACCTCTTTAATCTCTATGCTGAGCAAATAATCTGATAAGCGGAACTTTATGAGAAGGACACGGCATCATGATTGGAGGAAGACTCATTAATAACCTGCATTATGTAGGTGACAACTCTGCTTGCTGAAGAGGATTTGAAACATTTACTGATGAAGACCAAAGAACAATGCCTTCAGTATGGATTGCACCTCAACATGAAGAAAACAAAAATCTTTACAAGTGGGTCAGTACACAGCTTCATGATAAACAAAGAAAAGATTGAGGTTGTTCAAGATTTTGCTTTACTAGGTTCTACAATCAACACCCACAGAAGAAGCAGTCAAGAAGTCAAAAGACACACTGAATTGGGAAAAACTGTTGCAAAAGACCTCTTTAAAGTGTTGAAAAGTAAAGATGTCACATTGAAGACAAGGGTATGCCTGACTTATACCATGGTATTTTCGGTAGTATCATACAGCTATAAAAGCTGGACATTGAATAAGACAAGAACCGATGCTTTTGAATTATGGTGCTGGAGCCGAATACTGAACGTACCATGGAGTGGCAAAAGAACCAACAGATCTGTCCTAGAAGAACTGCAACCAGAGTGCTCCATGGAAGAAACAATGGCTAGACTGCGTCTTACATAATTTTGGACATGTTGTCAGGAGGGACCAATCCTCGGAGAAGGGCATAATATTTGGGATAGTGGCAGGTCAATAACAACAACAAAAAAGACCCTCAACTAGATGGATTCACATAGTGACTGCAACAATAGGCTTAAACATAAAAAAGATCATGTGCCTGGCACAGAATTGAGGAATGTTTCGTTCTATTGTATACAGGGTTGCTATTAGTCGATGTGACTGGATGGCACCTAACAACAACAACAACAACAACAAAGTCATCCAAATCTCTCCTCTTCGAAGAAGCAATGGCGATTCTAGTTTGAGCTGAATAGAGACACCAAAATTTATGATTAACTGTTCTCTTAATTACTCAACATTGTTACTACCAAAGTCCTAAAATCCTACCAGGGATGAATGAACGGGCATTCTTTTTTTTTCCTCCCTTTATTAGTAAATGATGATGAGGTACTGATTAATACAGCATTGACTTTTTTCATTGTGTATACTTTACATCCCTTCTGGCAACATTTTCATCAACCCACAAGATTTATGGAGCCTTACTGCTAATACACAGTAAAATTCAAACGCATATTTGGGTTATATTCCCCTATTTTTCCAATGTACTCATGAAGTTGTGCTGTTTACACTGAGATCATCCTCTCCCCATTGACCCTCCTCCCTACCCCACCTTCTGCAGCCTTCCCTTCCCTCTGCTAGTTCCCTCCCTCCTTTCTACTCTCTATATTCAGAAGGACTTTCTTTATTTCCTTTTGCATCCATCAAACCACCACAATTTTCTATCTTCCAAAAGCTTCCTGTCTTTTCATATTATTCTCTCTTCTAAAAATGTCATCCTAGTGACCTCCTTAAAAGGTCCCCTTCAGTCTGAATTCCTTAATCCATACCAAGCCATCCATGTTTCTCTTTGCCTAATGCACCGAGCTTTTGATGACTAAACTTTCCATTCTGGCAGAATGACTGCTAGGTGAAGAGAGACAGCCTCATCTTGGGAGAGAGGAGAGGCCTGGGAAGTCATGGATATGCTCCACTATAGAATGGAAATGTATTTCTACTTCCATAGTCATTCACCAAATATTGTGTTTTAAATGGTCAGATGATCTCCTTTAAACTAATCATTACTCCAAAATGATCTCCAAACCAAATTTTCATGGGCAGCTCTAAACAATCTACTTTCATTCATGCTGTTAATTCACTCATCAAGAATGAAAAAATCTTCGCATTTTATACATCTGACAAAGGTCTAATTACTAGAATTTATAAGGAACTCAAGAAAAAAAATCCCAAAAACCAAACAACCCAATACACAAATGGGCAAAGGAACTGAGTAGACAGTTCTCAAATGAAGAGGTCCATAAAGCCATGAAACACATGAAAAAATGCTCAATATCCCTAGCCATTAGGGAAATGCAAATCAAAACAACGCTGAGATTTCACCTTACACCAGTAAGAACGGCCAAGATCAATAAAACAAACAACAATAAATGCTGGCGAGGTTGTAGGGAAAAGGGAACACTTTTACATTGTTGGTGGAGCTGTAAATTGGTACATCCACTATGGAAATCAATATGGAGGTACCTCAAAAAACTAAAAATAGACCTACCATATGACCCAGATATAACACTATTGGGAATTTACCCAAAGGGAGATGAGTCATCATACCACAGAGACACCTGCATCTCCATGTTCAATGCAGCGCTTTTCACAATAGCAAAGATATGGAATCAACCAAAGTGCCCTTCAACAGAAGAATGGATAAAAAAACTATGGTATATACACACAATGGAATACTATTCAGCAATCAAGAAAAATGAAATAGGGTC